>MPUH01000289.1:0-68724 GCA_001970955.1 Stentor coeruleus | reverse complement strand
ATCATCCTTATGATTTCACCACTACCACTAAAATTCCTAAATTTATTACAAAAACAAAATAACAACATAAAAATTCCAGAATGCAAATCAGTTAAATATATTTAATAACAAAATAAATTATTTTTCCCAACTACCACAATAATAAAACAAAAATTAATAATTTCCGGACTTTATCACAAAATCGAATTTTCAATCCCAATCTCCACAAGAAAAAATCTTAGATTTTAAATATATTCTATTATTTTTATAAAACCTAGACATAAATTATTACATTTAATTTCCAAATTCCAATAAATAATCCTATTTCACAACACCCTATCATCTTCTTCCTACAACAAAACTTAGCTTCACTAAAGCCCAACTAAAAATAAAAAAAAATAAAAACTTTATTAAACTCCAAATGGAACCCCAAGACTTCCACAATTCCGAAGACAACGAAACCTGTGCTCCAGAAATAATCTGCGGATCAGCATCTAATTCTTTCAACGAAAGCGACATATCCCTAGAATCCCCATACTGTCAATCCTCAGATATATTCCAACTACCAAAAGATCATAAAAAGTCATCCAAAGGGAAAAGGTTTACAGTAGCCACAATCAAAACTGAAAACATTTGCATAAACTGTTATAAAAACTACAATAAAGCCTTAAACCTCGACACTGCCTGTATTTATCACAGAGATAAATGGAATGGTAATTTATATCCTTGTTGTAATCAAAGTTATTTAGGAGCTTTAGGATGTAAAACAAGTAGACATATGACTTTAGATGAAAAGGAAAAAATGAAGCTAATTGAATTCTGTACTAGCTGTAGAGAATATGGACATTTAGCTAAAAATTGTCCTAAAGATCCAAATACAAGAAGTGGAGAAAATCCTTTAGATGAACTTCAGAGGATATCTTTGTTGAAAAGCAATAAAATCCCTTGTAAGGTTATGACTACTAATAGGAAATATGAAGTTGATAAGGAAGGGTTTAGTGATATTGCTAAGTTGAAAGCTACGATTAATGCGAAAAAATCATTAGGAGAAGGGAGTAGTATGAGGAATAATATTTTTTCATTGAATACTGAAGAAGCGGAACAAGCTCGATTGAAAGATGCATGGAGATGAGGATATAAATAGTAATAAGTTGTTTTGTAGTTGGTTTGGATGTGGTATTGAGGGTTTTATTGGTTTTAGGATTGATGTGGAGATTGGGCTTAATATGAAGATATTGTTTTTGTTTAATTTAAAGTGGTATTTAGGTATATTAAGTGGTATTGGTTGGCTACTAATTAGGAATTTAATCTACCTTAAAATCTTCGTTAAAATGATAATGTGTGATTTCCTTAGTAAATACAATAAAATATGGTTTCAACATCATCACCTGAAAAACTTACCCTTACCCTAGAAATCGAATCCTTAGAAGCCTCAGTTTCAAACTATTTCCAAAGCTCAAATGATGCACTCTTTAGTATTCACAAAAATGCTTTATCAGAACTCAAATACCTAAGACTCCCACCTGCGCCAATAATCGAAATTATCAAAGCTATAGCTTATCTACTAGGTCATAAAGATAATGGAGATTGGGAAAGCATAAGAAAATATATATCCGATACTACTTGCTTTCTAGAAAAACTAGCAAAGCTTCATGAAGAATTTATAATGACTGATGAGATTAAAGAATTAGTATATCCAATTATATATGAATCAGGCTTTAACACTCAAAGTCTTATGAAATACTCGATAGTAATTTCTAAATTATACTTATGGGCTGATAATTTTTTAAGGTATGCTGAAAAGAAGGAATGTTTATTAAGATTAAAAAATCATTTGAGTATTATAATAAAAAGCGAAGAGTGTTGTTATAATGAAAATCAAAGCTAAAAGACTATTAGATAAATATTATAAGTTTAGTTAAGTTTAAAGAATATTATTAAGAGAAGTAAACAAATTTAATTATTGGGGATTTCTATTAGCTCAACCAAAAGCAAATCAAGGTAGAAAATTATGTTATTTTTATGTAAGAAATAAGTTGTAAAATGTCACAAACAAAAATCAAAAATTCAAGAAAATTCACTCACAAAAAAAATTCAATCTTTACTTTTATCTAAACATTTAACTTGCTAGAATAAATATATTATATATCAAAATATAATCAACCCTTTCTTAACCTTAACACCCTATTATATACAAATTTTAACTCAATCTTCATATATGATACTAAAATATTCACAAAGCCTATTAAAACAATTTAAAACTAAAATCTCATCCTATCTATATCTTAATATCACACAATTTTCTCATATCCCAACCTTCCAACTTTATTTCTAGCCGCATTTTCCCTTTTCAAACCGTCGAATATAAATGGACTCCGAAATAATCCAAGGGCTTGAATGCGTACGAGGCAAGCAAAAAATCAAAGAAAGCAAAGGGCTAATCGAAAGAATGAAGCGAGAAACCTGGGATGAAGTTTCTATGATAAAAATCCAAGCAGATGACAGTGAAAACAAACGGAGGATGAAAGAAGACAAAGCCAGATACGATCGGTACCAGCTTATTCGTAATGAAACCATCCAAAGTTCAACAAAAAACGAAGCCGCACAAATAAAATGGGACGATTTGTTAGAACTTGAAGATTACGAAGAACTTTTTGCCAAAATCGAAGAACAAAAAAAGGAGTGTTCTGAAATTATCGAAGGAAAAAACAAAATCATTGAAAGTTTCCTTAATGAACTCAAAGAAAAAGAAGCTTTTTATGTTAAAGCTCTAAGGAAACAAGAAGATGATGTTGAAAAAATGATAGAACTTATGAGAAAACAATATATTTCACTAAGAGATGAATATGCTTTACAGTTAATAGCTATAGAAGATGCATTTTTAGCTGAGAGAAATGAACTTATGAAAGCAAATAAAAATGAAATTGAGGACTTATTTAAAAGACATAAGGAACTTGAAGATAAATACACAAATGAAAAACAGACACTTGAAGAAGAAAATGCTGATGAACTTGAGAGGAAAAGAGAAGAAGATGCAAATAATCTGCAGAAAACAAAAATTTCAGTTGAAAACAATCTACAAGCTTTAGAAACTTATATGGAAGATATGAAAGCTATATATCAATTGAATCTTGAAAAACTTGCATATAATGTGAAAATATTAGAAGAGAGGGAGAATGAGAATATTACAACTAAAGCGGATTTGACTAGAAGGAAAAGAACATTGCATGCTAACTTCCTCGCTATGAGCCAAAAAGTTGAAGAAAAAGAAAAGGAGTTTACAAAAATCAACGCTTCATTAACTAATAAATTCAAGAAAATCTCTAAAGCTTTTAATGAACTAAGAAAAAAGTTCAGGCATTTTGAAAAAGCTGATACTTTGAAATTTAATGAGATTTGGAATATGAATGAAATTGAAGCAAAAGACTTTGCTAGCAAAGTCCTTAAATGTGATAAAATTGTATATGAGCAACAATTAGGTTTACCATGGACGCCACCTGATGTTAATGTAGCTAATTTAGATTTAGCAAGTTTAACAGATATGCAAACATCTAAGAAAAAAGATGAGGGTATAGGCAAATCAGGAGAAAGTGTCCAAAGCCCATACCCTGATGGTCCAGATTCTCAATCAAAACCTGCAATGCAAGTATCAATGAACAGAATCAAAAAAGTTTTTACGCTTTTAACTGAAGAAGCTATGTTTTTAATTGAAGATAAAGTTAAAGATCAGTTAATTGGCATATCAGAAAAAGAACAATTGACTATGAAAATTGATTCTATAAGGAAAACATTAGGTATTGAAGTTTTGGAAGATGTTCAGAATTTAGTTAATCTTTTTTATCAACATTCAGCAAATCAAAGAGATATTTACTATGAAAGTGATGAAGAAGAAGATGGAAGAGGGAGATATGAAGAAGGACATAGGGATAATCTTGATCCAGATGATCTTCAGATAGCTTCATATGAAGTTTTTGATATACTGACTGAGTTTTTAGAGCTTAAAAATGAAAGCAAGTTCAAAATTGGTGAACAAACTGGATTGTCTATGAAATCTATATCTATGGATAGTGAAAAACAGAAAAGAGAAAAAATACTTTATGATGAAAAAATGCACTGGGCTAAGCTTGGTAGTATTTTGGAAGAAAAACATTTAAGAGTTTGGCAGGCTCTTGAAAGAGCTTTTCAGCAATATTATAATCTATTACAGACAAGACAGAATTTAGTAGAAGAAACTGGGATGCTACACCAGCAGAATGAAGAACTTAAGTCATTGTTGCAACAGTATTTGCAGGCTGGAGTTAATCAGGAATTGCAAGTTCCCCCAACACAAATGCTTAGAATTGGTGAGGAAGATGAAGAGCAGCAATAAATTAATAGATAATAATGATATTATGAAAATAGGATGATATAGAAATTAATATGGTTTAAAAAATTTGGGATTTCAGTTTGGTACTTGATATTTTGGGTAGAACTTTAAATGAGGTTAAGAGTCTTAATTTTTTTGGTGATTAGATGAGAAATTTAATATAAAATATTATTAGACAAAACTGTATAAAAAAGTAGGTTTAAAAGTTTTCTATTGGGTAGCTATAAATTTAATAGTTAAAATATAAGTTTCAATAAAATTTCAACTCTATAAAACTAAAAAATTAAGATCATTCAGAGGTTATATAAAATGCTTTAAAAATTCATAATAAATATACTTTATAACATTAATAAATCTCATAGTAATACAATTGATATAATCAAATTATATCTCTAACTAATAAAACTCTAGATAAATTCACACCCCATCCAAAACCATAAAAATCCAAAACTAAAAATTTATCAAATCCTCAACACATATTATCCTTAAAAAAACCTAATCATAATTTCATATCAGTATTCTCTAACTCAATAACCCAAACTTCCAAAAACCCTTCTCCTAATTTAATCTCCTAAAAATACCATTCCTTAACTCTTTTTCCCCAAAAAATCCAATACCCCTCAACCCCTTCCAACACCCTAACACCCTAACATCCTAATTATCAAAAACCATCAAAATCAACCAAAACTTCCTAAAAAAACATAAAACCTTTCCCATCTTTCCCAAAAAAAAAAAAATCCTATAAATAAAAAATGCTAACTACATTTCCTTTTGCATCCACTCAAACTGAAATAAAATCTTCAACTGAGCTTAAACCTTTACCAAAACTCCAACTACCTCAAAAACAAGAACCTCTTCGTAGATCATCAATGAAGCCTTATTATTATAACGAAATCGGGGAAATATGTTTTAACCCTCTACCAAATAAAATAGTCAGTTCAACATCCCCATCATGTCCATTAAAATACCGTGCTCTAGGGATGAAATTCATAGAAAACTTCTCACTTTCTCCACTTACATCAAAACATATCAAAATAAAACCTTTTACCCAATTTACTATAAAACTAAAATCAAGTCTTAATTCTAAAGATATTTTCGTCATGGAAAACGGTTCTGATGTCAAAGATCACAAATTTATTGGGTTTTCATATCCGATAACTAGGAAAATCATGAACCGTATTGAAAAAAATGAGGAAAAAAATTTATTTTTTGAAAAGTGTCGTTATGAGTTCAACACAACGAAAAAGTTTAAGTTTATCTTTTCGATATATGGGAAAGTTTATAATTATTTACAAGATATTCCTTTTAATGAGAAAATTGTTCTTGTAAGTGTTGATGATATTTTTAAAGGAATTTATGAACATGGGACTATGGAAAGTGTTAATGAAAGTATGATATCTAAGTCTTTGATAACACAAATTGAAGATAAGATTGTTACTAAGACTTCGAGTATTTATAGTAAACCTTTTGATATAGGATTTAATTTACCTAAAGCTTCACCTAGAATGAGTGGTAGGGTTAAGAATGGAAGGCTTAGTATTAATCAGTTAAAGATTAAATTGGGGCAAACTGCTGTGAAAATTGATATGGAATTGCCGAAGATTTTCGATATTGGGATTAAGAAACTTAAGGAAAAATGTGCGTTTAGTGAAGCGGAAATACATAAGTTGTATGCGAAATATAAGATGTTAGTGCATTTGTCGGTTGGACAGAACCCAGGACATGGGATTAAAGATGGGATATCAAAAAACACTTTTATTGATAGTTATCATGGTACACCAGAATTGAACTTTGTATTAGATAGGATTTTTGACTGCATAGACCAAAACCATAATGGTACTATATCATGGGAAGAATATCTAAGTTCTATGGATATCATGTGCAATGGAACCTACGAGCAGCAAATCGACTTATTTTTCCAAGTCTATGATTTAGACAACAACGGATGTCTATCTTTTGAAGAAATCCGAAACCTTTGCAAATTACAATTACAAAAAGCTGATGCTGATAACGTTATTGATGAACTGTCACAAAGTTTTGCAAGTTTAATATTTGATATAACAGAAACTAGTTATGATAAAGAAATCCCTGCTGAAAAAATAAAAAAAGTTCTTGGCCAGCAGACTGATAAATCACTTATAGAAATGTTTTGTTCTTTCAGTTTTATGCAAACTTAACTGTTATCGTAATTAATAAACCTAATATCTCTGCAATCCTGTTCTTAAGCTCTGAGAATTACTTCTCGCTTTAATCATATTATTGCATACAATCGGTGATGCATAACTATTTTGTGACATACTCACTAATGCGCTTTCAATTTCTTTCAGTTTCTTCTCACTATTCATCAACCTTCCCTCAAGTTCTCCATTTTTCGTTCTATTCACTTTCTTCAATGATTTATTCAATCCATTATCTTTTTTGCCTATTAAAGTGACCTTCATAGAATAATCTCTTTTAAGTTTTGGGTTTTTACAATTTGGGGACTTTTTCCTTAATAAACTATTAACCCTGTATTCTGTAGTTTTCTGTGAATCAGTGATTTTTTCTAGTCTACCCTCGAGTTCATTAACATATTGACTATGTAAATTTTCCCTTTCTTGTATTTTTTCCCTTAACTGTTGGTTTTCGTCTATAAGTTTAAGACTTTGATCGTATTGTTCTTGTAAAGACTTTTCTAGAGAGTTTAAATTAGAGTTTTTATCACTGAGTTCTTGTTCAAGTAAACTTTTATTTGTTCTTAGTTCTTCTATTACACGTAAGAGCATGGCTTCGTTTGATGCATGTTGTCGACCCATATCTTCTATGATACAGGATTTGTCATAGAGTTGAGCTTTGGTTTCTGCAAGTTCTCTTGTTAAAGAGTCGATTTCTATGGTTTTTTCTCTTGAAGATCTTTCGTAGGTTAGTTTTAGGTATTCGAGGTTTTTAAGACGTTCCTCGAGCATTCTAACTTCTGATTGGAGGTGCTTGTTTTGTGAGTTGGCTGGGGAGAAATCGTATTTTGGGAGTTTTTCTATGAAGCGGTCTTGCATTTATTATCACTAAGACTAGTAAGAGTGCAGCATTTTTTAGTATTATTTTAAATTTCAATGCTATTAAGTTCGCTTTTTTAGGATGGGTTAGTCTATGGAAATTATAAGAAATATGCTTTCTAACTTATTTGTTCTGTGGCCGATTATAGCAAATCGTAAATGCTTCATTCTTGAACTGTTTGATCATATAAAAATTCAGTGTCCCTACTACAGAAACTTTGAAAAAAATCGGTACTGTGCTTTTAGATAACATCTTTTTTTCAATTTACTAAGCTTAGACATCTGATAAGCTATAAGGTAATAAGAATGAATATTTTGTGAAAGGCTGAAAATTTATTTTTTTAGGAAAAAATAGTGTTTGTTGGCTGAAAAAGGGAAAATTTTATAAGGATATGATAAGGATGAGCTTTTTTATTAGGATTTTTGATGGGGATTGATTTTTATAAGGAGAGATGATTTATGATTTATTTATGATTTTTTCAGATATGTGATTCGCATTCATGATATAGATTTAAAGCTTGAGTAAATATAAACTAACAATTTCCATCAAATTACAGCCTAAAAATTGTATATCTAAAATTGCTAACCAATAACAAATCCTTTTTCCCTCACTCACTTTTATCATTACATTCTCCTTATCAAAATCCATCAAAATTTACCAAACCCAATTTCCCACTACAAATCACTCATCATCACAAAAAAAACTTTTCAAATTACGAATAAAACTTATAATAAACTTATTTTTTCTCTTGTGCCGTCATAGCCAAAGTTACAATACAATACAAAAAGCACACAAGCAATCCAAAAAGAAAGCAATAAAAAAAGTTAACATTTCCTCCACCAATACATTTTCCAGTCCACGGACAATGATGATCATATTCTTGTATACAAACTCCACAATCATCACAATGTTCAGTTTTATATGATTTATAAACTTCACATATTGAACAAAAATTATCTGGGTCATCTGGTTCTAAATCTTCATCTCTAACTGTTCGCATTTCAATACCAGGATTGATAAGTGCTGCCATAAGGAAATTGATTAATAAAAAACAAAACACAGAAACTCCGGTTATTGTATTTGAACTACCTATTGAAGGAGAAATAAAGCAAATGAAAAATAAGCCTGTGATAAGTAAAAATGAGAATAGGCATATAAAAAAAGGCCCTGGCTAGGTATTACAGTGAGGACCGATACAGAAAAGTGGATCACCCCCAATAAACCCAAAACACTTTAGATGTCCAAAGCTTTTTCTTAGTCCTTTTCTACATTCAATTTCCATTATTTATAAGATTTTATTATATTAGATTTATTTTGTTTATGCTATGCTTTGTGGTAGAAGATAATATTTGTAATGATTTTTTGTTGTTATCATTGAATTTAGTTGAGTAATACTATTTGATGTTCAAAGAAATGATAAATTAGTTAATTATAGAAAGTGAGAAATAGTTGCTGAATAAAAATGGTTGTAAGAATTAGAGTTAGTAGCATTCATTGTCAAGAAAATAGTAATGATGATTTTATGTTGTCCCACCATTTGATTATGAAATCAAAAAATATAAAAACAAAAATTTTTTATATAAAATTATGGAAAGCCTTCTTCTTAAGGCAATAAATAAAAAAATCTCTAAAAAGCGAAAATTCCATCCAGCCTATCTTATATAAAAACTTCATCTCCTCAACTTCACCATCAACATCTGATAATCATAATTCTATATAAATTAAACCTAACATATAAATTCTCATATAAAATCAATCATCACACAACAAAAATAACTATAAAAACTATTTCTTCATACAAACTAATCCTAATCCTCCTCTCAAAAAGCCAGCAATCATCTATAAAGCCTCCTTTAAAAATTATATATTCCCTATCTTATCATGTTAATTACCTGATTACTAAATCACCGTATCCTACTGCTCATAGCTCCTTTACCTTTACTATTGGCAATAAAACTATCATTAAACAATTCCTTTATAAGAGTCCTTTGTGAAGGTGTAACATGTCTTTTCTCAGCTCTTGGCTTTGGCTCTGTATACACAGGACTAAGTTTCCTCAATCCTGAAGATCTTGTAGGCAATGTTTCTTGTGCTACTTTTCTAAAACAAGGTTTCCATTCATAACCCTTCTGACAAGCACTCATAGAAAAATGCTTTCGTCCTTTTATTACCTCAATCCCTGAATCAAAATCTCCATGTAATCCTTTTTTTATCGACTCAGGACCATTAATAAAAGCTAAATTCTTCTTAGTCTTACCAAATTTCTGAGGATAACTACCAGTCCATTCTGTCATCATTATTGTTCAAATTAGTATTAAAAATTATTTTAATATGTTATGAATGTACTCCAATCCGTCACGTTGTTTAATAAAAACGATAGCTTTACTACACCTTTGCCTACATCTTTTACTGTTAAAGTTGTTTGATCCATAAAAGTTGTCAAAATGCTTAAGTAATGAGGAAGATTTGGAGCACTTGATCTTGCAAGGACAAAGAGAAATGCGCTTATAATAGTGTCATCTTCAACTATTGCATCTGGGTTTTCAGGATTATAAAGAGAAAGGCTGATATGGTTCATGAGCATTGCAACAGCATCATGCATTTGACCTATAGAATTAGATTGAGTGATTTCTAGGACACTTTTTATAGCGTTTGTATAGTTAGAATTGCTATCTCTTTCTAGCTGACCTAATATTGGTGATTTCGAACGAAAAAAACCTATATTTTGTAAACCTTGCAAGTACTCGTTATGTTTTTCTCTTTCTAATTCCTGCCTAACTAGGATTAATAATTCTAGAATATCCCCAGATATTATTGAATCTCTTATTATGCTTTCTAAATCCTGTATTTTTTCAGGGATATCTAAAAAAAACTTAGGGATTATTTTCTGCATAATATTACAGAAACCTAATATCGACTCATCAAGTTCCTTAGAGTATTTTTGAAGATTTACTGAAATGTTTTCTTTTAGAACAAATTTTCGCCCATCTTTTCTTGTATAAATTTTCATCAGACTACTTCGGAACATTTTAATTATTGTGTGCAATGTACAGTCTGATTGGGATGTTAAATATCTATGTAAAGATTTCTTGTTTGGATCTATTTCAATCTCATAAGAAAAAGTTTGAAGATTGGCAATACTTTCTCTCCATTTACAAACATTGTTGCTATCTACTTTTGGGACTTTGTTTTTTTCGCTGTTGTATTTATTCCAGGCGAATGCGGACTTTGAACTTAGGTCTTGGTAGTTCTCCCTTTCTCGAAGCATTTTAAGAAGTTCTTTACTCCATTTGTATTTAGAATTTTGGATCAACTCTTGTTTTAACACATAAATCCACTCGCTTGTGTTTTCTAGAAAACCGTTGACCTTAGAAAAGAATTCCAAATGCTTTTTACGAGTTCTTTGAAAGTATTGTGCTTCATTCAAGCTTTTATGCTTACTATCACCATTACCCATTTTATGATTATATACAACCTTAATCAGATACGTATTAGATTTAAAATATCAATAAAATTATTGATCAAATAATGAAATGCTGATATTATATAAAAAGTTAACACCTTCAAGATATTTAATTATAAGCCAAAATATCAAAATCTTCTGCATGAACTGAGCGTTTTAATATCTTTCACATTTTCTAAAAATATTTTATGGGAAACACATTTATTATATAATCTATAGACTATTATTATAATATACATCGTCTCTATTAACTAAACATAACATAAAAACTAAAAATTTTACACATAAAATCATAAGCTAAATTTAATATTTTAATATAAATTTTACCACGCTGTACATACAAAAACAACTATAAATAAATTTTTCAATTGATAAGGTAAATAAAATAATAGTTTCTTATTCAAATTTTCTATATAATCATAGCAAATATTTATCAATATAATCTTCAAAAGATAAAATTTTATTCATGGATTTTATAGTTTTTCTCAAATAAAACTATTATGAATAATATTCCCAACTGAAGTGCAAATTTTTTTCCTTTTTTCTTTATGCAAACTATATAAAAAAAATTTATAGTGCCAAACAAAAAATGAGTGTGCTTACAAAAGCAGTACAATGATAAAAAATAATTCAAACTAAGAAGTCATATTACTTATGGTTAATTTTATAAGAAAAATCTCTATATATGAGAATTCCATACCTCCAGAAATGCTAAATAATGTATGCATTTTCCAAAATATTAGTTTATCTTTACCTTTAAAACCATCTTATGAAACAAAAGTTTAAAGAAGGAAATCTGAAGTTCTACACAAATAGTATTTATTAGAAAACTTTACCATAGAAACTTACATATCGACCAACTTGAAAGACAAGTAGAATCTTAACAAATGATGAATTTATATCAGTTGCTAGCNCTGAAGTTCTACACAAATAGTATTTATTAGAAAACTTTACCATAGAAACTTACATATCGACCAATTTGAAAGACAAGTAGAATCTTAACAAATGATGAATTTATATCAGTTGCTAGTTAATAATTTAAGTTCTGCTGATGATGGAAAATTTTATGATTTATATATACAATATATTAAGAAACAAGAAATATAAAAGCATTGAATATATAATATGTAAACCTAAACAATATGCATATCAATTCATATCCTTAAAATTATACTTTCTTATAAAAACATCAAAATATTTTATAAGTGCCAAATAAAACCCTACCTTTATTATACTCTCATCTATATTTTATGGATAATAATTATCTAAAAGTATTAACCTATTTACCTAAAGCTGTATTATCCAATTTTTTAGATCCTGGTCTGATTTGAGGCTTTACCCCTGCTTTTATATTGGAAACAGGTGTAAATATTTTTGAATCATTTTGGTTGCTTAATACAGAAAGTTGCTCAATTTGTGGGGTTGTAGAATTAGTTAAATGAGTTCTGTTAGAATCTTGGGCAAGCCATTCTCTAAATCTTGTACAGCACCTTACAATTGCTTCATGACATGATTCATAATAATTTATAACAGTAACCAAAAGCACTGTGATTACTAGAATCCAGAAACCAGCACTCTCTGCTAAATCATTATAAGAAAGTACAGCCCAAAAGTAAATCCATAGAAGGACTACATTTTCTTTGATATGTGTATATAATAAATCACTGTTGTATTTTCCTTCTAGATATCCAAAAATCGATAGTGATAAGGAGCAAATTATAAGTAAAACAACGAAAAGAAGCTTGAAGTTCATATATTTATCACTTATAAACACAACAACACAAGCATACATAAGTTTCCCCAGTACTTCAATATTAAAAAAGCTCTCAGTCTCATTCGCAAACTTATACAAGCAAGGGTAAAACAAAATAGCAAACAAAAAATATGCAAAAAAAACTACAATTGACATAATAAATATACCAATATGTTCCCCAGAAAAACATTTCAAAGAGTCATTATTCAACACAACCGACTCTCCTACCAAACTTGTCTCACAAGCTAAATTTCCTAATATCCCAACAAAATTCTCAATAACTGTCGCATTTATTACAAACTTCATAAAAGCTGCACCGATTTTTCTCACATTATTCATATTGCTTTCTTTTTTAGAAGTGATATAAAATACAACAGAAAATAAGAAAAATATACCGACAAGGGTAAAAGTATAGATTTGTCCAACAATCCAGTTTTTATCAGAAGGAATTATCCCTGCTGCAAAACTGATTTCTGAATCAAGCCAATTGATACTTTTTGTTAATGCAAGACTTGATAGAGAATAAACATTACATACAGAACCTGTTAGTAAAGTTGTGACAACTAAAAATGTGTTTTCAACTTTATCTTTAGCACCAACAGGAGTTTCGTTTTCTGCAAGTAGTTCTTGAAGGACTTCTCGATATTCTTCAAGTTTTTGGGTTTCTTGTTGGATTAAATTTGGTTTTTCAGGGCTTGTTATTAATAAGGATTTTGAACGAAGTTCCTCATTTGCTGAGAAATTTTCTTCTACAAGAGGTTTTGGAGGGGTAATACGTGCAGGAAGGCTAAGGAGAGTATATGGGACAAATCTTTCGAGAATGTTGTCGATATGAACACATTGAGAGATTATTGAATCTGATGTTGGGGATATACTTTTTTTAATCTCAGCTTTTTTAATTGGGGCTTCTTTCTTCACAGGTTCTGCACGAGGTATTGGCTTTTCAACAACAGGTGGTGGTCTAAAAATATCGTCTCTAACTTTTTTTTTATTTTCTGGTGTTGATTTCTTATACCGTTTTATAGCAAGTAAACTTAGCATCCTATCAATAAAGTCTTCAGTAAATTCTTGCTGATACTGACCTTTCACAGATTTATAAATTTCTATTAAAAACACTCTTAAATCATTTTTTGGGTAATTAGGATACACTTTTTCTATTGTTGCTATTAACTTAGTAGAAGTAATTTTGTTTGACCCTGGCTCTAATTTAAACCTGTCTCTATATTTTTGATATTCACTTCTTACATCTTTAAGATCATATTTCGGGATTGGTACTGGGTCATTTTTTTGAGCCATTTTTTCCATCACTACAATATCTGGCCATTTAATTACTACTGGAGGCTGATATGAAGGGTCAAAGATTAGGAATTTGAAGAATTTTTTGTTGGTTTCTTTGAATGGATTTTCAACTTGTGGATGAGTCTCACAACTATTACATACTGAGCAAATTGTAGCTTCATGGCTATTAAAATCAACAGTAGGTACTCCGTTATTAAGTGAAAGTATGCCTATGTTTTTATCAATCTCTTCAATTATCAACTCAAGGTTATCATTTGACTCCACTTTAAGTTTCTTTAAATAATTCTTTGTATGCAGCCTTGAAAAATTACTAGACCTCTGGTAAACCATACTAGGGAAAAATCCTAACATCGCACAAACAATAAACACTACAAAAAATATAAGTAAACTTGCCCCTTCGTCATCACTAAAACCAGTCTCACTACAATAGATTACAGGAAACCCACAAACAAATGGCAAATATAAACATGACCATATAAAAATACAAAAATATTGTTGAACTTCTTCTTCTTTATCCCAAACTCTAAGTTTAATTTCTATTACCACAATAAATAGTAAACATGTGCAAAAACTAGCAACAATAATAGGGGCCATATAAAAGTTTTTAATAAAACACAAAAAGCTTATAACTTCAGTCACAGCCCAAACAATTAGCATAAAAAACTGTACAACTCTTCTAAGTCTTAAAAATTTATCCTGTAAAACAGATGATCTAACCTGTCTCACAAGTGCTATTCTTCGTAATGAAGGGTTAATATGGTTTTCTTCTTCAACATAAAAAGTGTAGTTTTCAATAAAACATGTATGAAGCATAGCAATAATTGTAACAATAAGCACTTGAGCTAAAATCCAATGGTTTTCACTACTAAGTGGATATGAACTAAAATAAACAGCCCGTGTTAGTATAAAAATCCCAACCATATACTCGATTTTCCACATAACTGACAAACATTTAGCCGCTGTATTTTTCCAAGTTAGTTCTGTATATTCTTCTAATACAGGACAATAAACAGTATTTGTGCATTTTATAAACCTAAGAAACGCCATTCCACAAAAATAACTGACAAAAGCAAAAAACCCTAAAATATAAAAAGTAAAAAGCAAACCTAGTAATCCACCAAGACTAAGACTGTCCATTTTATACAAAGGGGCAAAAATCAATGTTGGTATGCCAAAAAAAGTTACAAAAAGGAAATTTATTATCTCTACATTGACTACTTGTAAAATTCGACATATTGTATCATAAATAATACAATAAACTCCAATAGCCAAAATACCGAAATTTGCCATATCACCTGCAGCTACAGCACCTGCAATATACACATTTCGAGACATAGACATAGCAGCGGCATATATAAAAGACCATAAAATTACAAAAATTGTAGTTTTTATATTTGGTTCTAAATTGATTTTCGGGTAAATATCAGTGAAAGTATAAACAATCGGAACACCTATTGCTAGGTATCTACTATAATGTAATAAACTGATATCATCTTGTATAAGTCCTTGCATAAATGATATTGCCATTGATGATATAATTATTATGCTGATTATGCTTGAAAATATTGCTATAGGTTTGTAACGATAAATCATGAAGTTTACCGATGGGACTAACAATACAGCTAAAATAGCAAGCATGGCAACTGAGCCTTCGATTTTATATGAGTGTTCAAGTTTATTTCCAGACATGTTCAAGACTATAAGAATTGATAAAGAAATTGTCAAACTGAAAACTAATGTAAGAACTTTTCTCTGTTTTTGCTTATAAGAAGTTTCATAAAAAAGCAATAATTGGGTTAAATATATTAAAGGGATTATGCCTAGAATCGATACAATAACCCAAGTTGTATTTCCAAATATTACCAACATTAAAGCACAAAGGCCAGAAACAGTTACACAAACAACGACAAATGGTTTGATTGAAAAATACTTAAATCCATACATTTCATTGTATATAAAAGGAAACAATAATCTTTTAAAGCAAACACTATTACGTATTTGGTCTTGAAAAGCTTCATAGAACATAGCTCCAATAAGGTATAAGTTTATTATCAATATTGTCGGAATAAATTGAAACATTTCGTTAGTTTGAGATAAGCATATTATTAAAGTGCTGCAAAGGATACTAGATGCACATAATACACCTTTATTGCATACATCTAATCTGCTATCAACAGAACTCATATTATATTAATATTATATTTTCTTATTGATTNCATACATCTAATCTGCTATCAACAGAACTCATATTATATTAATATTATATTTTCTTATTGATTTAATTCCATACTTATGTTTTGATTTTTATTCTAAAGGTTTCCTATTAGGAAAGATTTATATTATGTTTATTTAGTGAAGATTTTTGTCTAACAGATTGCAACAGATATGGTATAATTTATTATTATAATTATATTATTTGAATATATAAAGAATTATAGTTGTAATATTATGTTTTATATTGTATTTGAAAGTTTTTATATAAATTTAAGGTGCTTAATGTAAGTTTCTCTATAAATTGGTTAAATTTGTGTTATTATTTGAGGGATTTAATAAAATTTAAGGTGCTTAATGTAAGTTTCTCTATAAATTGGTTAAATTTGTGTTATTATTTGAGGGGATTTAGTAAAATTGTGTTAAAAGTATAGTTTAAGTGAGGTTTTAGATTTATAAGGATAAGGGAAAAGTAGTATTTTATATAAGTTTTGATTGATTAAAGAGTCTTGTTTTGAAATAAAAACCATTGATGAGTATTTTGCTATATATTAGAGATTATTATGATTTACTTAGGGTTTTCTTTGCTAAAAAAATATTTGGTTTTTTTTTTGTATATGGAGAAGTAGAATTTGTTGTTGTAAACTCTTAATTTGTATTGTAAATATTATTTTATGTATTTGCATATGCTTTTCCTTCATTTTTGTGTCCTTTTTGTCTTAGTAACTGTTGAGTTTCCATTTGCATGAGTTCTAGAAATCTTATCAAGCTATTCTATTATATAAATTTTATGTAGAAAAGCTATGCTGGAATTAAATATTCTAATGATAAATCAACCTAATACTGTGTCATAAAGAGTATGAGTCGATGGCGATATATGATTCTTTCAAGAAAATCTCGCTTCGTGAATAATTTTTTTCTGCTGCGAAAATCCTAGTTCTTATTAGAAAAGGGGAAGACATAATTTCTGATGTTATCCACCTGCCCCAAAACAACTTACATTCACTAAAGCTTTCACTAACTTTTATCTTGAGTTTTGCTTATCCAAACTTGCATCAAGTAAATTCTCTTTTTTCGTCAATTGAATATCAACTTTTGCCACTGATTACTTCAAATTTAATATTAGGAATTATACTTTTTAAAACTACTCTAAACTATAAACATCATATAAAAAATCTAATCATAATTCATATAATTCCCCAAAAAAAAAATACAACCTTCTATCACAAAAATTCCTAAAAAAAATCTATTCCTTTAACCTAATCTAATTCAATAGCCTCCTCTCAATAATTATTACAACTAAAAAAATTATCAAATTCCATTAACCATTATATCAAAATATCAAAAAAGTATGTCACGAGCTTCAAAGTCCCCTTCAAGCCCAAAAAAACCAGACTTCAAACCAGAAACCCCTCCTCCACCCAAAATATCAGAAAAAGAACAAAAGCTTCTAGACCTTGCTGATACTATAAAAAAGAATCAAGAATCTATATCAACACTCAGATTAGAACTCTCTGACAAAGATAGGATTATAAAGGAAATCTTAGAAAAACTGTAATTTTTATATAGTGAAAGCTTAAAAGTACGTAGACCTCCTATACGCCCTCCACATTTCTATGAAAGAAGTAAAGATGATAACCCTTATATTGATGATGATCTTGAGTATTGGCAAGTAAATTCTGTAAAGCCTCAACCTTTACCTCGTACTTGGGTTGGGAAATTAGAAAAGGAAGAACCTCAGATTGCTACAGCTTCGGATATAAGCAAAAGTGTTAAACTGCCACAGATTATGAGCAAACAATCAAGGTATAGATCACAACCTTCAAATAAAAGTACTACAGTTATGAAATATAATTAAGTTTAATTCTGTTTTTTATGAGATTTGGGTATTAGGAAGATATAAATTTTTTTTTTTAGGTATAAATATTATAATATAAGTATTTTATATCACTTTATCATACCTTTAATAAAAAATTCCTACATGTAAATAGTCAAAAAACTTATAATCCATATATATTCTTTTTAAACCAAAACATATTTATCGATTTCTTACATAAAAAATATTTTTTATTCTATCAAACATCTATATCCTTCCCTAATCCTAAGTCTTGATAAAAAGCTTTAAGTTTGAAATTTGACCTATTTACCAAACATATATCAGCTGAACTAGATAAAAACTTCAAATAATCAATAAGTTTAAACAATTCTCTATCATACTTATCATTATGCCAAGTAATTATCGGTATCCCATTATCAATATGATAAGCAAAACTAGTAACTGAATTATCAACAATAACAATATCCTCTATTTTTCTATTTGACAATATTCTAAGATCTTTTATATGCATCCCTTTTACAAGAACACAGTTTTCTCGATATAACCTATGATGGATCATTAGATTATCAGGATCTAAATAATCAAGAACAGCATCAGCATAACATTTATGACTTGCTGTAAAAACTATAACTTCAAAATATTTACTTGCTTCAATAAGACATTCTCTAGCATATGGACGAATATTGATTCCTACCTATATGAATATTACAGTTAAAGACTCCCCAGTTGGAAAACTTATGATAATTTCCGCATCACCTTTTCTATCTTCTACACAATGCACTAAGGTTTCATCTAAGTCAAAAACAACAGTTTTTCTAGTTTCTAAGCCTGGGATATTGGGAAGATGGATCATTTTGTCGGCTATGTCGTTGAAGTTTAGCTTGGGCATTTTTTCAATTATCTTAAGCCCGTGGAAGGTTTGTAATAAATGGGCTTTGTGGATTTCTTGGTGTTTGTTTTTGATTTCTTTATTAGATAGGAACTTTTCTGGCAGTTCATAAACATCTAAATCTACTTGAGTAATGAATTCTTTTATAGGATTTCTGGTGGTTTTCATTTCTTTCATATTCGTTTTTGTATTTTTGATAACTTTTTTTAAACCTTTTGGCCTGATTTGTTTAGCTTCATAAGGATTAGGCTTATTTTTCCTAAAGAGTATCGGTGTTGAACTTGATTTCGGAGACACTCTTGCTGTATTACTAATACTACTCCTCGCAGACTTCAAAACCATAGTTTTTTTAGTAGCCCTACAAGACTGTGTCTGAATTTTTTTAAATTTCAATCGAAAATTCTCTTCTGCCCTCTCTTCAACTTTGACTAAACCAAGTAAATTCTTTGGTGTGCTATTTTGTCTCAATGGACATACAGACAAAATCTTCAAAGCTCGAGTTTTTCTTGGTGACGAGGCTGATTTTTTCATTATATTATATATTCACAGTATTTTTAATATAAATATATGGAAGAAATAGTATGCGATATTTGNTATATTATATATTCACAGTATTTTTAATATAAATATATGGAAGAAATAGTATGCGATATTTGCTTTGAAGAGTATAATGATAAAAATAGACTGCCTATGCAATTAAGCTGTGGGCATACTTTCTGTAAAACCTGTATTTACAATGTTAAATCTCATCAGAGCAACTTAGAGTGTCCACATGATAGAGTTATTGACAATAGAGATGTAAACAATATGCCANGCTTTGAAGAGTATAATGATAAAAATAGACTGCCTATGCAATTAAGCTGTGGGCATACTTTCTGCAAAACCTGCATTTGCAATGTTAAATCTCATCAGAGCAACTTAGAGTGTCCACATGATAGAGTTATTGACAATAGAGATGTAAACAATATGCCACGAAACTATCTAGTCCTAGACATGCTAAGTCAGTTCGAAAACTATAAAAAATCCCAATCCCTACCTAAAAACGTTTTCCAACAAACCCCATACGACCGAAGTACATTGGAGATGAAAATCGAAGAAACAATTAAAAACTCAAAAGACTACCCCGTAGGTTTTAGCGGAGAATCAGACAAACAGCTTCTTAACGGTTTTGGAGTTTTAGTAAGTGAAAATGGAGAAATCTACAGAGGGGAGTTTAGAAATGGTAAAAGAAATGGTTTTGGTGTTTTACTAAACCCAGGTTATTCTAGTTTTGCTGGAACTTTTATAGATGATCAACGTGAAGGTTATGGTTTACAAAAATGGATGAGTGGAAATAGTTATATAGGTGAATGGTCAAGAGATAAATTTAATGGCAAAGGGAAAATTTATTATTTTGATGGGAGTTTATATGATGGGGATTTTAAATGTGGTTTTAAAGAAGGTAAAGGGATTTATGAATGGCCTAATTGTAGTAAATATCGAGGAGATTTTACTAATGATAAATTTGAAGGATATGGGGAAATGATATATAGTAATGGAGATGTATATGAAGGGAATTGGAAAAATGATAAGAGAGATGGAAGAGGGAAATTAAAAATACATGGAGGACATGAGTATATTGGGGAGTTTGTTGATGATCAGAAACATGGGAAAGGGATGATGATTTATTCGGATAAATCAAAGTTTAGAGGGCATTTTTTGAATGGGAAAAAACATGATAGGGGGATTAGGACGTCACCTAAAGGGTCAAAGCATGAAGAACTATGGAAAAATGGAGAAAAGTATTATTAATAATAATTTAGTGAAGATAAGATTTATAGTATTAAAGTTTTTTTTTTGATAGGATATTAAGAATACCAACTGATAAAAGCTAGTTTTATATGGTTTAATGCATGAATTTAAGATTTTCTACGATTTTTTCAATTATTTTATAATGATTTTACTTATATAACACAATTTAATCTATCCCTAATCATATTTCATATACCAAAAACTCCTCATGACTCTAATCTAAATTCTAATATAAATTCCTATCATAAAAAACATATTCTTTCCTTTACAAACTACCATCTAAGGTTTATAAAAATAAATGGTGAAAAGAGTGACCCTACGCAAGAGAAACTCTTACCATACAAAATCCAACAAGATCTGGCAAGTAAGAACTCCTGGAGGTAGACTTGTTGTTCAATATGCAGACAAAATTGCTGCTGGCCCTCATTGTAAGGAAAGTAAAAAAAGATTATCAGGCATTCCTAGACTGCGTCCAAGAAAATATGCAGGTCTTGCTAAGACTGATATTACAGTTTCAAGAGCTTATGGAGGAGTTTTGAATCACTCTATAGTTAAAGATAGGATTGTTAGAGCATTTTTGACTGAAGAAATCAAAGTTATCAAAAAGAAAATGCAGCAGAAAAAAGCTAAGTAATTTTAGTTAGAGATTAAATGAGGGATTTTATGGGTATTAAGAAGGTAGTGANATGCTGGAATGATGGAAAGAGAGGATTTTTTGGTTTGAGTGTTCATGTCTGAAATTTGGTTTAAATTTGTATAAATTTTAGGCTTTTTTTTTGATATGTATAGGGTGAAGGATGATTGCTAGGAGGATAGAGTAGTATTGGTTTTAGAATTTGATAATTATGTCATATGATATTAGAAAAAGATTGTATATTTAGTAGATATATTAATGCTTATTGCGTAGATAATAATCACATCTTATGATTAAATTTATGTAAATTACATATAGTTAATCATAATAGCATAACACAATATTACTCCTACAATAGCTTAATCATATAATACCCACTTATTTATCATAAATAAAAAATTGCACATAAAAACACTTGAAAATTAAAATCTAAACCAAATCATCAAAGCCTCTAATAAAAAAATCTCAATATCTACAACAACACCCTAACACCCACATCTAATAAGCCTTAATTCCCATAACTCTCCGATAATAATCTTATCCAAAACCCAAAATCTATCATCAAAGCTTGGAATAATTGAAGATAATGATGTTATGATTGATGATATAATTTGTATTGTTATAGAATTATCATATGGGGAAATTATTAGAAGAGTAGTTACTGGAGATGTTGAAGAAAGGCAAGCTAATAATTTTAGAAGTATTGCTATTGAAAATTTTATTAAAAGTAAAGAGACTGGAGGCTGTTCATAAGGATAAGGCTAGAGGAAATATGGCTGTGGATAAGGCTATTATTAAAGAGGCTTTGATTGAATTGCAGAATGAAGATAGG
Source organism: Stentor coeruleus (assembly GCA_001970955.1). Taxonomy (NCBI): domain Eukaryota; phylum Ciliophora; class Heterotrichea; order Heterotrichida; family Stentoridae; genus Stentor; species Stentor coeruleus. The sequence continues at coordinate 46,637 of MPUH01000289.1, read as the reverse complement.
AAAGCGTAGGAATAATATGGTAATATGAAGCCTTGTAATCATAAAATTATGTTGAATTTGTAAAAGAAAAGTTGAATTTGTGAAAGGAAAGTTGATTTATAGGGTTTGGGCTGAGATAAGAATGAGAGATTGATGCTGAAGGATAAAATAGAGGGAGGAGGAATCTTAGCTTTTTATGATTTTTTTTTGGATTAAAGGTTAGTTTTTGTTGTTGAGGATGGATTTGATAATAAGATTATTGGAAGAAAATATTTTTCCAATAATTTTAGGGGATGATTTTTGGTAGGTTTATATAAAAATGGTTTAATTATTTGATGCTTTCGGCTGAAGGTATATTTTGCAATTTTTATGTTTTTTTGACTAGAAATTTTATTTTTTCTTGAGATTCTGTTTAGAATAATATCTTTATTCTGTTTTTGGGTATTTTTTTATAATTTCTTATACACACTATCAATAACACTTTCTAGCTAGTCTAAAAATATATAATCAACTATAACATTTTTATACTAAAAATTTTAAACTGTTAAAAACTGCCCTATCATTCCGACTACCCATAAAATAAAATAAATCCTCCCATCATCTATCAAAAATCCTATTTTCTGATTACTTATCCCAAACCCCAAACCTGAATCTAATTCAACCTTTTTTATCTTTACCCTCCCTTCTAAAATCAATAACTCTCTATCCAAACCTCCTTAAACTTCTACCTTTTTACATATCATCCCACATATCCCCTCTTTTTATATCATTAACCAAAAATCTCATATTTTTAAGCATAAATTATCTATCAGTATTCATAGTTTTTATACAATAATTCTTTTTCCGAATCATTTCTTATAGAATCGGATAATTCATATAAACCATTGGCTTATATAAATATGTTGAATCACTTTTCTATTGGAATAGGCAAAGAGCATATCTGGCTTCATGGATTCTTAGGATCCTGTTTAAACTTAAGCCCCATTGCAAGGATATTAGGAGGAAAGCATTACTTCCTTGATGCAAGGAATCATGGTCATAGTTTTCAAGAAAAAGGTATGGATTACAAAACACAAGCTAATGATGTACTGACATTTATGAATGCCCATGGGATTAGAAAAGCTAGTTTTATTGGACATGGAATGGGTGGGAAAACTGCTATGGCTTTAGCTTGTTTACAGCCTGAAAGAGTAGAAAAACTTTGTGTTTTGGATAGTGCGCCTAAATGCTATAAAGAGGTAGAGCAATATTATGGATATGAAAGACAGTATCTTAGTTTTATTAAAAACACAGATATTAAAGGTAAAACTAGGAAAGAAATAGAGTCTTTATGCTTTGCTAAATTTGATAACGAGAGAATTGTCCATCTTATTACAAGCAATCTTAAAGGTAATGATACAAATTTTACATGGAGAGCTGGTGTAGATAATATTGATGAGGGAATTGATGATATTGAAGGATGGGATGTCGCTGAAGGGAAATACGAAGGTAAAATGGTAGCTGTAGTTGGTGGGTCATCTCTTTATACTGCTAAAAGTCCATTATTAGGAGAAAATGAACCTGTGGCTGGGCTATATAAAAACCATTTTCCGAATGCTGAGATTGAGATATTAGAAAACGCAAAACACTTTATACATGCTGAAGCTAGTTCACAGACAAAAGCAGCTATTTTAAAGCATATGAAATAGTTAGAAAATATTAAATTATGGGTTTAGAGGAAATCAATGGTTGTATTGAATAAAATTTGGAGTTTATATAAGATTAAGCTAGGAAATGGATGCTTAAAATAAGAAATACTTTTTGTGTATATGTGAATTGGTTTAATAATAACAATGAATGATAGTAAAACAGAGTTTTAAGAGGGATAATAGAGATTATATAGTAAAGTCAACATTCCATTTTCTTTATATAAATTTAATGAAATAAATGGTCTTTTCATTGTCTTATCAGGAATATTCTTACTTAATACACTGTATGCTGATGCTTTAATATAGTTTTGGCATGTTATTTTATATAAATAGTTAACGAAATATCCTTTGATTGTAGATATCGTATAAATGCTATGAAAAATAATTTGAAATATTTTTGAGGAATTAGCAAAAATAGTAAATATTGAGAGAACTTATTGAATTTAGTATCAGCACAAATAGTTTAGATTTTTTGAAGTGTACTTTTCTAATTATTTAAGTTTTTAAATATCCCTTGATTATATATACCTCTGTTTTTTTCTGTGTATTTTGCCGATATCTGTGACCGATTTCAGTTTTGGTCTAAAAGAAGTCAATAATTTTCTCATCTTACATGACCAAGTGACTTCTTATGCATTTACAATTAGATTTTTGTTTATCTTTAAAATTCAATAAACTTGATTGTCCTTTTGATCGCTAATGATTTAAAGGATTTTTTAAAAACCCTTGTCCCTATATTCACTACAATAACAAATACACAAATGAAACTTACATACAGATTCCCAGAATTATATAAATATTAAAATCTAAGCAAGTTCCCAAACATACTTTAAGTTTTTTAGTGGCCTGGTCAATGAAATAACTTTAAAAATGTTCCTATATTAAATTATGGCAACTAAAACTAATATTGCTGAAAGAGTCCCTTTAAAATTAAATGACGAGCTGAAAAAAATAAAAATCACAAAGTCCACACCTTTGAAAAGAATATCAAAAATCATCAATAACTATACACGAAAAAATCAACCAAATAAGAGGTTTTTGACTAAATGTATACCACAAAAAGATACACTGACAAAACTAGGTGATTATAATTCACTTGAAAATATATCGTATATAAATCATACTCAATCACCTACTAATGAGTATTTATTAAATTCTATGAGACTTAGTCCTCCAACTAAAGCTGAGATTTCTATGAATTTTGATAAGAATATGATGCAAGATGATCTTATTATGCTTAAAAGTCAGATTAATGCTGAAAAAGTTAGGTATAATGTATTGCAACAGTCTTATAATGAGTTGCTTGAAATGTTTACCCAGAATGAAATTTATTATAAGGAGAAAATTGAAAAATTAAAATCTAGATTGGAGTGTTATGAGAATTCAACTTTTGTCACTAAAGCGGAATTTACTAAATTGATTGATAAGGTTAATGGTATGGAGGTAGCTTTGATAAATAAGAGTAAGTGAAGGGAAAAATAAGATTATTAATTAAAAGTAAAAGGTTATTATGATATTAGATAAGGTTTGGAATGATGGATTTGATGAAGGGTTTTTAAAGAAAGTGATTTGGTTTATTTGAAATTTGTAGGTTTAGGTATTTAAATAGAAGTTTTTGGAGAGGGTGTGAGGAGTGAAATAAGGAATATTATTTTTGGTAAAGATCGGTATGATTTTTCATGGGATTATTTTGGGATAAGGAAGGTAGTTTTATATGATATAAGAAAATGTTGGGTTTCATTTAGGTAGGAGGAAATGAGGTGATAAAATTACTGAATAATGCTTACTATAAGGTATAGGAGAAATATATTATATTTTAATTTTGCATAAGATTTACAATTGAAAATACGCAAAATATTTCTAGCTTATTAATAAAAACTATATATCTTAAGACTTAACTTACTANTTATTAATAAAAACTATATATCTTAAGACTTAACTTACTATAGTTTTGGAAATCATTAATAAAACTATCTTAAAAAAATACTAAAAACTTCGCATTTCATCATTTTTAGGCTATAAACTTTCTTATATATAACAAAAATCAATTATATCTAAATTCCTGCAAAATCACATAATTTGTATTTAAATCAGTATAAAATTATCATTAATCTCCTCCTAGAAAATCAAACTATATAAATAATGAAAAAATCATCATTGTTAAAAAGTTCGACTTTACGCGATACAGATGACACTCAATCATCATCATCTAAACTTTATTCTGGATCAACATATTCAAACACAGCAGCAAGTGCAGATGATGTTATTCATAACAGATGTCAAACCTGCAGAAAAAACTTCATCCTCAGAAGAAAAATCACATGCCAACTTTGTTTAGCAGTATTTTGTTCTGATCACTGTACAAGAAAAAGAACATTAAACGGGGCTAAAGAATTAAGTTCAATATGTGACAATTGTGATCTTGAAGAAACCAAAAAGCAAATTACTGAAGAGATTGATGAAGAGATTCTAAAAGTTACTGAAGAACTTAAAGAAGTCCGAGAAACTAACGAAAGATTGTTTCGTGAGCATGTAAATAAAGTTAGTATGGTCAATGATCTCGATATGGAAATCAAAAAGCAAGAATGGAATATGAAAAAACAAGAACAAGACCTTCAAGCTATACTAGAAACAGAACAAATTCGAGGATTGAAACTAAGAAACGCAGCTGATAACTTAAGAAATACATTAGACGAACTAAACATATCAGAAAAAACTATGAGCGAGCAAACTAATGCCGCAGAATTCGACCTTGAAAACACAAAACTTATATTATCGGAAGTAATAACACAAAAAGAAGATTTACAGGCACAAATAGAAAAAATCGATATAAGCTTAAATGAAAGTTTATCTGTAGAACAAGTAAGGAAAATGCTATGTAAAAAATGCTTAGAGATTGTAAATGTTAACATCGCTAAGAAAAAAGATGAATGTAATTATTAATTAATTTCTAATGCCACTAGACTATAGTTTAATTATGTTATTTTATATACTTGCAAGATGCTTATTTTAGATTTTTTGAGGTACGCATTTGGCTTTAAGCTTGGATATGAATGCTTTATAGAGCCTATGGACTTGTTTGAATTTATTTCATTGTGGAAGATAGGGTTGCTACTTTTGAGTATGGAATAGAGAGTGAATTGGATTACGATAAAGATTTTAAACTTCTTTCAAGTACGCTTTGGTCCTACCTTTTTTTTCTGGATTCATAAAAGGATATTTAAGATATTGTTAAAAATTTGTGATACTTTCTGGAGAGTCTTTTTTTATTATAAAAATAGTGTCTTTTCAGCAAGTACCTAACAGGACAACAAGACCTAAGCTTATGCTAACTAGAGTTATACCTTCGATTGTAAAACTTAAAGTACTCTTTGTATAACATTTTCATATTAAATTAAATTTAGTCCAGAGCACTTAGTAATTTTAGATAGAAATCGAATGGAAAAGGCTTAAAGAGTTGACTTAAGACATTTTTATAATATGCAATTCCAATTCCCTGAAATGGCAACACAAAAAGCCCGACTCGAGAGTTTTAGCAAAAAAGAATGGCCGCATAAAAAAATCTCAATGCTCCATCCACTTAAACTAGCAGAAGCAGGATTTTTTTTTGATCAAGCTCCAGATGGTAATGATCGTTGTGTATGTTTTTCTTGTGGCCTAAGTCTTGTTAACTGGAATACCGATGATAATCCTTTTCAAGATCATCTCAAGCATATTGAAGGACCTGAATCTAACCCAGATTTAAAGTGTGTTTATATAGAACTTCTCAAAAAACATAATCCTAAAATCTTAGGTCTGGATCCATATCAAAAGTTATCTATGGCTATGGATGGGCTACCTGAACTAGAAAATCCAGAAAACCCAGAAGATTCTTTGAAGGTAAAGGAAAATTTTAACCGAAGAAGAGACTTTTTGAAAACCATTCTTACATCAACTTTGTTCAAACAGGAATATAGAAGAAAGCCAAATAGAAAATAATGTATAGTAAGCTTTCAAATAAATAATTGAATTTCTTTGTCTTAGACAATTTAATCATACCAAAATATTTTCCCTCCAAAAAAATTTCAATCAAAATAATTTTAATTCTCATTAGAACTTCTAACATAATCTTCCTAAATTTAATTTGAATTAACCATCTTAAACTTCAAGTACTCCTGGTTCTTCGCATCCTTCATCAAAGCTATCAGATAAAACTATATCTTCCATAGCCCTATCATCAGAAAAGTGTTTCATCTGAGTATCTCCAATCATCATCCCAGCTGCCCACAAAAGTTTATATTCATGATCCTTTATATATTCTTTATCATAAATATCCCCAGAAGCTACAGGACGAGACCATGAATAAGTAAGTGTAGCAGCATCCCAAACTGGGTCATGAATATTGTTATCTCCTCCTAAGTCTTCATCATGTTCTGGAAGTCCATCACCATCACCATATCTATCAGTTGGCAAATCAGTGAGAATAAAATTATTTATGTCAGCTTTATCCATCCCTGAACCTTCATCGGGAAACTTAAACCCAATACCTACCCAACCGAAAAGGTCAAGTGTTTCTTGATCGAGAATGAGTTTAAAGTTGATGTTTTGATCATCTGGAAATGTCCATTCTAGTGTCCAGTCTTTTTCTAAACAGATTCTTCCTGAGAGGGCAACTCCGAAAAGACATAATAAAAGTACGTATTTCATTATAACGACTAGTGAAAATGATGTACTATTTTTAGATTAGCAGGTTTACAATTTAAAAAATACTTCATGATTTGAAAAAAAACGTATAAATAAATGGAATATGGTCAGGATAAAAGAGGAAAATTTGCTGATAAATATGGTAAATGGAAAATATTTTTCCTTCTAAACTTTCAAATCACTTTCCCAATATTATTTAATTTTAGTATTATCTCACAACAACCGCTTAAACTTATCTTTACCTATTTTCCCAATAATTTTAGTTGTATATCTCTGCTTAGTTATTATCTTATCAGATTACTATTTAATCTTTATTTGATTAATTTAACAGTACAGTTTTTATTTAAATCATATAATAAGATAATATCAATAATATCTTTATCATTGTAATCATGATTTATTTGTATATTCCTGTTCATATGTTAAATGTTAAAGCAATAAAAGTCTAGATCACATAATTTGTAAAAAATATATATAATGTTCCTTCCAATATGCTTATATTATGTATTTCTGTTTTATTAATATTTTAATCACATCGATTACTTTTTTATATTTATTTATACCTTTATTCTGTGAAATACATGATATATTCTTGTATTACATCATATTTTTTATGTTAGATTCAAGTCATAGTTTTTAAGTAAACAGCTACTTTATTTTTATTTACCCATCTCCTTAGCGCATATATTAATGGCAAAAGTTTCGATTCTGAACTATTTTCATATTTCTGTCCCTCAGAAATTTACCTTAAATCTTCTTGCTAATTTAGTCTTAAATAAAGCTAAAACATGTGATTTCCTTAATAACTTCTCTTACTATTTTCGTTTTTTTATTTTAACATATTTTATTAATCACTACCAATCTCTCTATCTTATCTTAAAAAATCTTAATCTAAACTCTCAGAATCATTTCTCAACTTCCAAAAATCATTTAAATCCTCAAAAAACCTTCATTTAAAATTCTTATTCCTAATCCTTATCCTTTCATAAAAATCCTATCAACTTCTTCCTTAATCTTATTATTTATTTATGCTTCAGCAATACAATCTTTATCAAACTCTTCAGATAACTCAATATTCACAGTATCTCTATTTTCTCTTTCATGCTTTAAAGGTATATCTTCACTCATTTGCCCACAAGCCCAAAGTAATTGATAAGAATCATTTTCTATATGTTCTTTATCATATATATCCCCTGAATTAATTGGTCTTGTCCAAGTATAAGTAAAAGTTTTCTTATCATATAAAGGGTTAATAATATTCTCATTACCTCCTATATCAATATCATATATTGGTTCACTATTAGATTCAGAATATTGATCAGTTGGTAAATCAGTCAATATAAAGTTGGTTATATCAGCATTTGCCATTCCAATTTCTTCTTCATCATATTTAAGACCTATGCCAACCCAACCAAAATTGTCTATGGTATCAGATATTAAGATAAGCTTAAAATCTATGTTTGAACTATCTGGAAAAGACCATTCTAATGTCCATCCTATTGAAAGACAGATTCTTCCTGAGAATGCTTGTATTAGTAGACAGGAAATTAGCAGGTAATTCATTATAACGATAACATTTAAGTTTTTATGATAGAGAAAATGGTGATTGATGATTTTAGAATAGATGAAATTTTGGATAGAATTGTGGTGGGATTATTGGTTGATGAGGTATGTTTATAGTTTTTTACTATTTTTGTGGGAATAAAAGAGCTAAAATTTTAAGTATGGGAATAGGAATGCTGGATTTTGTGTAGGAAAATATATGCTTTTAATAGATAATCCGAAAATATATTTTTATCAACACAGGCTTAATGTTGGGATTTGAATTTTGTGTAGGAAAATATATGCTTTTAATAGATAATCCGAAAATATATTTTTATCAACACAGGCTTAATGTTGGGATTTGAATTAAATAGATATAAATATGATATCAGAATGCAAATTTTATTTTTTATTATAGTATTTTTAAGAATAGTTTCTTGATAGATACTTTGAGGTTTTTTACATAGCTTTTTCCGCATCGGGAAATATGTTTTTTGTCTTTTCGTTCAACAATCTTATGAAGTAAGTGCAAAGTTTGAAAATAGTTTAATTTAGTATATGATCTAAATTTTGAGTGTTAGTTTATATAATAAATTTTAGGTATTTTACTATAAAATTCTTAGATAAAGTCAGATGTTAACTTTAGATGTATGAGAAAATATAAAAATAAATTTGGTTTGGGTATTAGATATAAATAACATATATATAAATACTGTTATAGTGGAAAAAGCATATACATTAACCAAAAAATCTTATAAAAATCCAATAACAGTATTTTCTAATCTTCACTACAACACAATTTTAAAAAGCTAGTATAATATTCAAACCTAATCCTCTCTTATAAACCCAAAAAAATCTCCACATCTAAAATCTTATAAAACAACTTATTAACTTATAATGAATCGCTATGGTTAACCCTATTAGTATTCCTTCTAAATGAATTATCAGGGATATTATCAATAAATCCACCAAAATTACTAAGTGTCCTCTGATACTTAAACCCAATATTTTTTTCTTCCTCACTACTTCTCTCATCCTCATCCTCCTCATCTTCCTTTATTATTTTCTCATCAGGTTTTTTCATATCATACTGTTCAATTTCCGCATTCGCATCAACATTAAAACTCAAATCCAATCTTTCCCACTTCTTAATCTTAGGAAAATGATCTAATTCTTCATCAAAATTCGTTTCCATCATCAATTGTAAACTTAGCAAATATGACTAAATATTTTTTACCATTGAAGCTTTAATTTCTGCATTAGAGAATTTTATATTAACAAAACTGTCTGATTTCCATTCAAATTGCTTTAATTGTTCAGATCTAGCTGGTGAGCATACATCAACACTTATATCTGCAACTTTACCTAAAGATTTTTTTTTGTTGTTAATAAAAGTTTCAATTGACACATCTCTTATAGATACAGTAATAAGATCACATGATACATTTTTTATATCTTCTAATTCATCATGTAAAACTTCTTTGTTTTTATATACTTCAACTTGAATATTTATTGGTGTTGGACGTTTTAAATCTTTATCACCCATAAAAACACTAACTTTTGCTGTTTTACAAAATGCTCTTAGGTAATCGTTACTCATTGAGTTCCTTGGGATGAGTAATTCTGCACCTTTTATATCGCAGTCTAGGGTGTAACTGGGTGTTGGTTTTTTGTTTGGGTCTTTTACTATAACGGATTTTATGTCTTTTATTGATAAAAGTAGTTCATCGAAAACTTTGTTTATCATTATTACTCTTGAAGGTTTTTTCACACTGACAGTAATTTTTTTATATTTAGTATCTACTAATATACTAAGAGAATAATCAGCAGACATATCAACCATGTTTTCATAAACTGATTCATATGGTAAAAGTTCAACTTTTTTTATAAGAATCATAAGTTCATGAGATTCAGAGTATATTTTATCATTAGTATCAAAACTTTCCTTTGCTGCTGGTGCTAGATACTTTTCAAGCACACCTTTACACATATTGTTATGTAAATACAAATGATATACCTTTAGTTGCAATATAAGACTTCCTCCGTATAAAAGCCTAAAAAACACAGAATTAGCATTTAAAATTATCTTCCCTTTTGAACTTTTGTATACTAACAAACTCTTATCATTAACCAAAACATCTTCAAACCCATCATATTTATCCACAACAGGTTCACTGATTTTCAATAATTCTCTAACAATTTCTTTTACAGCTTTTACTTCAAATGATATCCCAACCTGTGGTAAAGTTAAATACATCTCCCCAACTTCTCCCATAAGTTTTATATTATTTTTATTTTTTCCAACAATGATACTATTTCTATACATTTCCCCTGGTATAGCAACTAAAACTATATCTTCAGAAGTTATATATAAATCTCCAAAAATTGCATTGATTTTCTCAACAATTTTCCCTATAGTCGCAATAATAGTTTTATGCATAATTTTAACTTTAATTTCTCTATTTTCATTAAGCTCAATTTTCCCATCTTTTAAATTAATTTTTACTAGATTCCCAAGTGTAAAAGTTACAAGGCCAATTTTGATATCAGTGATTTTATTAAAAATAGCCTCACTTTCTTTAGCTTTTGAAAATATGAGCTGGGTTAAAGGTGGGGAAGTAGTTGGTGATTGAAGAGAAATTTCTATATCTGAACAACTTAGTTCACTATGAACTGGGCCAAGATCTAATGATAGGTTTACATATTTGATTTTAATTGTCGTTTTTTCAGATAAACTTTTTATAAGCCAGATGGTTTTTTTAGGTTTCGGGCAGACAGCTTTTGCAAAATCAAAGATTTTGCCTAGATATTTAAGCCCATTAACAAGTTTTGAGCTTGGAGTAAAAGAGATACTCATAGCAACCGTGTCAATAAAAACCCCGATTTTAACTTCATTTTCATTAAGTTCTATATCGAAAATCCTATGCTTAACAAGTCCTACCAAGCTTTTTTTAGTTTCAGGGTTTTTTATATCTGATGGGTTCCAAGTAGACTCATTGACTATTTCCGAATTGCATAACTGGGTAATTAATAATATATTAAATGCTGGGATTTCCGCACTTGAATAATAAAAATCTCTAGCTAAAGGGAAAAAATGAAGTAAATGCATAGGGATATAAGGTTGCATTGGAGCATGACCAAGCCCTGGATTTATAGTTATAGTCTCCCCATAGTTGTTTATTCCATGGATATCAGAAATATACAAAGCAACACGTTTAGAAAAAATCTTCTCTTCAACACTTAGCATCAAATGCTTACAACTGATTTCAAGTGTTTTTTCTTTATGATTACCTAATATTACCAATACCCCTTGATCATCATTTTCATCCATATTCCCAATTGTCACAGTAATAAAACTTAAAAGTTTTAAATATTTAAAAAGACAATGTCTACAACGTTTTGGGTCGTTAGTATGATCTTGAACGTATTTTAATAATGTTTTAGATTTTTTTTTCAAATCAATTGAGTATATAAAATTCCTATATTCCTGTATATAATCCGTGTCAATTTGTCTCATATCCGAATGATATTTACTTGATTCTTGACTATTACTATCTGTTATAATCTCTTTTTCAATACTATTTATTATATGTAAAATAGGGATAATATTTCTGTTTATATTTATGATAATATTTGGTATATGAAGATCAATTAGGATATTCGGCATTGTTGGGTGTTGTTTAAAAGCTGATAACCAGATTTTCGCTTTTAATGACCCGGTGAGTATTTTATCAGTGGTTTCAATAGATATTTCATTAGCGTTTATGTTTAATAATAAAAATTCTTCATTTAAAAAATCAAGACTATTGATTGTTTGAGTTTTGTCTATAGGATTTTTATCAGGAATCTGTGGTGAGATATCTTTTATTAGGTAAATATCTTTTAGGGCTAATATCATTTGTGGAGGTTGACGGAAATTATCCCTATTGAGTAAGGAGAATATATAGATTTGGACCATAGTGAAATGGAATTCTAAAGTGAACTTTGGTATTTTCGACATTTTACTTTTGACGAGGGATGAGAGGACTATAGCAGATCGGTCCCAATTATTGGCAATTGAGTTTATTAAACACATTTTCTCGGAGTTATCTTCAAGTGTTGCTATAAAAGTAGACTTATGAAATGATTTAGGTGTAGCCAAAGCGACATGTGGAGATACAAAATTCTTCAAAGTTGATATACATGTTGTGGTTATATACAAAGGAATCCTACCAAATTCTACTTCTACCAAAATCACATAATTCTCCAAAACTTTGCCTATATTCCTATCCCTTGCAAGTTTCACCACAATATTATTCTGACTGTTTTCATGAGATTTCGGTATAATTGAACTAATAAAATACCTCAACCCAGCTCTTAAGAAATAAGGAAACACTTCAGCTAGTCCTTTTTCAATCCTCATAGCAATATTTTTCATCACATCCAAATTCCATTTTGTAGTCGATTCTCTTTTTTTAGCTTCTCTTTTACTAGCTAAACTGACATGAATCCCATTTTCTCTAACTGATATAAACTCTTTTTGCATAAGCCGCTCATTTCTTAAATTCACACAACAATTGCATAAATCTCTTCCTAAATACAATTCATAATAATGCATTAAAAACTCATATTCAGGTAAAGCATCTANTTGCATAAATCTCTTCCTAAATACAATTCATAATAATGCATTAAAAACTCATATTCAGGTAAAGCATCTAAATCTCTCATAAAATACCTCAAACTCCATAATGCTTTATTTTCTTCACCATCTTTACATTCTCGAAAAAAATAATTCAACCATCCTTTGTAATTGAATAAATCAGATATTTTATTGACTTTATCATGATTATGATTGTCTAATGTTTGAACTTTACATACTAAAGGATCTATTGCGTAGATTTCGTTTATGCTAATTTCTGTGTTGATAACATCTTTGGTACCGGAGGAGTTGAGGGAAATTTTATCGATGATAATAATTAATAAAGTACTTTCTTTCATGATGTTTTGCTCGAATGGTTCATTTGAACAACGGTTTTTATAACACAACGACCCAACATTAAAAACTTCTTCACCATATTCAATAGCGATATCACGCATTTTACTTGTTGGGAGTAAAGAGTGAACTGCTGGACCTTTGGCGTTTTTCTGAGAGAGTTTCCGTGTAGAAAGCCCAAATTCTCGTTCGGGGAGTTCCATGTTTTTACTAATCCTGAAAGGGTCATTTTCTACAGGTTTTGATTCGTTTTCCCGTTCTACATTTTTTTTACACCTCCCACAATCACAACCGTTGCTATCTAAAAACACAACTTCAGGTTTTGGAAGCGATTTTAGTACTTGAACAGTAAAAACTATCCTTGGCACATGGGCTACAAGACTCACTTCTGTCGACTGTACCTCTTCACTAGTCTCATCTGCTGATTCTTCATCGATTTTCGTCACATGGATTACATCTGAATAATACTCTTTCAAATATTTCTTCACACTTTCATTATTATGTTTACTCAAATAAGCATTTTTATCTTGTGAGATTTTTTTTTTAATCTGTTCCAAAGCTTGAGTTCTAAAATTTACAATCTCTTCATACATATGATTTTTTTCAATATCTCTCATTTCATTCTCTTCTTCTAAACTTAACTTAGGAAGTACAGGAGCTTGTATAACTTTTTGTATCCTTTTATAATATTCTATGTATTTTTCTTTAGTTTCTTGCATTTTGAATACATTTATTAGATTAAACCTTAAATCATGTTTTGCCGAATTTACTACAAATTTCCACCATTCACCCGGGTTACTTTTTATTGACACTTTAGGACGAAGGAAAGCATATTTTCTACTGATCGTCGACGAGTCGACGAAATTTATAAATGATTCAATAAACATCCTTTGATATTCATTTATAGCGATATGAATTTCATCTGATACTGATAAAATGATTTGATTTATTAAAGATTGTTGAGGATTTTCTGAAGATATTGAGATTTTACCTTCAAAAGAACAAGGTCTTAATACATAATTTCGTTCACTTGCTCTCATTTCATCATAATATTTATCTAAATTGCCACCTTTTTCAAAATCCACAGGGTCACATTTCATAGTAATTGATAAATCTTTTATTTCTAGCATAACATAAATATTTGTATCTCTTTGTCCTTCTTCTTTCCAGTCTTTATCAGTCCTCCAGATTTTGATTGTATTGAATTTTACTATACATAAACAAGGATAACCAGCTATTTGTAAAGATTCAGTATCTTGATATAGTATTGCGAAGTTTTTTAACATGACTTTCACTTGGGATAACATGTTTGGAAGAAGCCAATCTAAGAGCTTTTTACCATATGTTCCTGTGGTTTTCATACTTTCTCTTTGTAGGTCTTCCCATTGTTGGAGCTTTTTGATTTTTTCATTGTGTAAGTATTGGGCGTTTAGATGCTTTATTATAGCAGGATTGATGACTATGTGAAGGTTTTCTACTGATATTTTTAGTTTTGGCGAGTGGGATATGGAAATTACGATTTTTTTAACTTTCGAGGTGTTGTGGAAGGAAAATGGGACTTGCAGGGAGTTGAAAGCGGATTTTTTGATATGGACGTTGTTTAGGGTGATTTTTATTTTTTGAAAGGTAGTTTTTTCTTCGATTACCCCACCTTTGATGTAGGATTTGAGCTTTTCTTGGACTTTCTTGTAGATGAACTGGTATACTTTGTTCATTTTTATAGGAAATTTAGATAGAAATAAAGTGATAGAATGACTTGGAGGGTGCTGATGAGGTTTGTAGGTAAGAAAAAGAAGAATTTTATTGTTGTTTGTTTTGAGGGAGTGGGATTAGAAGAGAAAGTGTTTGTTGTAAGAAAATTATGTGTGTTGGGGAATAGTATTTTGTATTAGATAAGAATATTACTATAATATATATATATTTTTAAACATAATATCAAATAATATATACATAACAAGTAAATCAAATTTCCAATATAAATGTATATAGTTAATGTAAATGCATATCATATAAAATTCATATAGCTTATAGAAATATATATAGTGAACATTCAGTATAAATATATAGGAAATATACTTCAAATATATTACATATAAAATATTATACCAAAGACTCAAATTGAAAATTTATACGTATCTAATTTATACAAAGACTCAAATTGAAAATTTATACGTATCTAATTTATTCCAAAATCCTAAAACATACACTAAATTTACATAATTATCTATTTTACCTATAAAATCCATAATAACATGGAATAAATATAATAAAAAATGAATCAATCCCATCAGATATATTATAGTACGCCTTNCCATAATAACATGGAATAAATATAATAAAAAATGAATCAATCCCATCAGATATATTATAGTACGCCTTGCATTTTATGCTGTTCTACACAAAAGCTATTAGCTTTTAGCAATAACCTCATCCTCTGCAGGCCCTGTTATAATAAATACAAAAAATCTTCTAAGATTATTTGCCAGCATTGCAATACCCCTTGTATGTCATTTTTACCTTGTAAACATCCTATATGTAGCATATGTATATCATTACCATCTATACCCAAATTCTGTATTCTTTGTTGTATAGAATGTTGTTACTGCAAATCAAATAAAGTTCGTAATTCACAATCAATATGTGCGCTACATAAAAATTGTAAAAAATGTGCTAAAAATATAAAAGGCATATATAATTCATGTCTTATATGTGAAGGTCAAATAGATAAAATCACATGCTCCAAGTGTAAAAATATCGATTTTTCTATATCTTCTCCAAGTAGAATATCATCAAATAAACTTTGCAAGTGTTGTTCCAAAGATTCTGATTTCGACATGCAAAATATATATGAAAACCCTGAATCAAGTATGTATAACACAAAAGCTAGTTCTTATATCTCTATAGACGAAAAAAAAGTATGTGTTTTTTGTAATAAAAATGATTTAAGTTACTATAGTTTTCCTTGCAAGCATTTTTATTGTTATGATTGTAAAGATTGTAAAGATAATGATTTAAATGAGTGTCCTTTATGTGAGCAATGTCATGAATGTCTTTCTATATCCCAATGTCGGCCAAATTTATGTGATCATAAATTATGTTCATTGTGTATAAAAAATTTATACTGTCCAGTTTGTATTAAAAACAACACTTTTCGTAAATGTTGTGCATGTGGTGGGGCAACTTTGAAGAAAAATCTAAATAAAATGACCTGTTCACATAAAATATGCCCATTGTGTTCTGAAAATTTAAGGGCTTGTAGTAAATGCTCTAAAGGGTTTATTTTAAATAATCCTGAAAAATGCTCCTATTGCGAAAATCCAGCATTTATTTTAGTAGAAAATAATGATTCTCCGTTTTATATGTGTGAAGATCATTACTATAGTATTTGTAATTTACATGAAATTCATGGGGAAATTTTGGTTCTTAAAATTGAGAATGATGAAAAATTGGAGATATTAAAGAATATTGATTATCAGATAAAAATGATTAATGAAATTTCGGCGAATACTATAAAAAATGTGAATGAAGTGGTGAAGAAAATTAATGAAGCTATGAATAATAGTCTTAATAGGTGCTCTAGAGAAATAATGAAGCTTATTAGTTTGAAGAATGATATTATTATAAGTGAGAAAATTAGAAAAAAAGATTTGGAGATGATTTCTAGAAGGTCGGTGCCGTATTTGTTTATGAATGAGGTGAGGATAGAAAAACTCACTGAAAAGTTGTGTGATTTAATTTCTACAAGTTTGATTGAAGAAAACTTACAAGATAAATACCTGAGCTACTACTCTCCAACCCAACAAGGTCTAGTCCGACTATCTCTCAACACCTTTTCCAACAAATTCCTTGCAAACAACCCAAACTCATTCGAAACCGGGTATCAAAACCAAATAGTAAAAATCAGTTCCGATTCCTACTTTATCTGCGGAGGTTACAACCAAATCAGTCTTTCCACAGCTTATATAATAAACATGAAATCTTTAATCTATAAGCAATTGCAACCAAGTCATATTCCAATATCAAAATCATCATCAATATTCATATATCCTGACATTTACATTTTCCTAAGCCAAAAGAAAACCTGTATATCCTTCAACCTTATAAAAAAATCATGGAGTACAATAAATTATATTCCTAAAGCATATACAAATGGTACAACATATTTATATAATTCTAAAATATATATATGTGGAACTGAACTTGAAAATGCTTTAATATTTTATCCTGAGCTTAATATTTATAATTCGTCATTTGCTTTAGAAAGAGGATTAAAAGTATTTTGTGATTATTTTTTACTTATTGATGGAGATGGGGTATATAAATTGTTAAATGATGAGATGCATAAAATAAGTTATGAGTGTGATTTAAAATGTTATGAATTAATGACAAGTTGTGTAGGAAAAAGAGGTGGGAAGTATTATTTTGTAGGAAATGATGAAAAAGTTATGGTTTTTGATAGTTTAGGGTTTAGTGTGAAAGTGGCTTATGAAAAAAGAAAGTAAGAAGAATAATAGTTTTAATATTATTTTTAGATAAGATTTTGTAATAATTTTTTTTACACTATCTTTTTATATATAATATGGATAGGACGTCAACTACTTTTGACTATCTTGTCAAGCTATTAATTTTGGGTGATGGCAAAGTTGGTAAAACAAGCATACTTTTAAGGTTTACTGAAGATTACTTCCCAACTTCGCACATTCAAACTCTTGGTATTGATTTCAAGCTCAAATTGCAAACAATCGAAGGGAAAATGTATAAGTTTCAGGTCTGGGACACGGCTGGGCAGGAAAGGTTTAGAAAACTTACAACTGCGTATTATAAAAATGCTAAAGGGATTATTTTAGTATTTGATGTCTCAAGGAGAGAATCATTTGAAATGGTCACTTTCTGGATGTCTGAAATACAAAAACATGCCCTTGAAGGTGTTGTAAAAGTTTTAGTAGGTAATCAGATAGACAAAGAAAATCGTGAAGTAGCAAGACAAGAAGGTAAATCTAAAGCTGATGAACTTGGTGTTGAATATTTTGAGACCAGTGCTAAAACAGGTGTGGGTATTGAAGAACTATTCAGATACATGGCGATAAATACAAGGTTAGTTGAGGATAGTAAAGTAACAGACCCAAGGAATAGTATTAAACTCAAAAAAGAAGCGCCTAAAAAACGCTGCTGCTCAAAAAGCTAGAATGGCGTTTACTTTTTTAATAGATGCAGTTCTTAATATATAAGAATAAATAAAGAAAACTTGCGATTTTTGTTTGGGAATATATAAAGAGTTGATAATATTTTCTGATTTATATATAAAAATCTTAGGCTTTATATATTTTTGTCTAAAAAAATTGTCACTAAAGGTTTAACTCGCCTAACCAACCTTGTTTTGCTTAAAAAACATAAACTAAACCATAATCATAAACTAAAATCATTTTCTCCTTCACTTTATTTCCCATAATCAAATCATCCTAAAAAACACAATCGCACTAATCAAAACTCCCAATAAAAAATATTTTTTTCTATATAAAAATCTATCCTTCATAAATTAAAATAATCTTCACCTCCATCATATAATTTTTCCTCTCAAAATTTCCTAATCTTATTTTCACAATATTTTTACTTATATAAAATTTCTAATAACAATATTATTATCATCTTTTCTCAGTTTTTAATCGGTGGGGTAATATCATAAGCTCCAGGTCCCGGTACCCAAGATTTGCTTCTAGCAGCCATTTCTGAATATCTACTAAAAACTGATTTACTTATTTGTGTCATTCTATCTTTTGGTATAACAATATGCTGAGTATAAGCATTATCTACATTCTTATAAAATCCAACACCCGGTATAAATTTCGTCGCATTGATTTTTTGTTCAATTAAATTCGGGGCTTTAGACTTTGGGAAAAAAACAGCATATGTTCTTTTTTTTTGCCCTTCTTTCATGAGGTTTTTTTCTAAATTTTCAAGATACCCAGGGCCAACTGGTGATTTTTCTTCATTTTTGACTAGTTTATGTTGATGATATTTAAAAACCGGACTTTTTCTTTCACGTTTTTCATACTAAATATTCTTTACTGCTTTATCTCGAGTTTCTTCATTAGTAAAATATTGTCCTGGGCTTGGAGATTCTTCTGCATGAAATTCAGTTGTACTTAAAAATGATATAACTTCCCCTTTAGACATTTTCCCAAGTGGTGCTCTTTGTGGATTTTCAGTTTTACCTTTTTCAAGGATGAAATATGTACCAGGACCTGGAGTTTTTGGCCCTTGTTTCATTGCATCGTCTAAATAATTCTTTTTCTGGGCTTTAAGAAATCTTCCGTTGCTAGGTTTCCAATAACGATTTGAGAGTTGGTCAAAAGTTGGTGAATATTTAGAGCAATCTGGGTCTTTTGATCTTTTTGTAGATAAAGAGAACATGTCTAGTTTTTTAGCTTTTGGAAATTTTGTTTCTTTTACTATAAGTAATTGTGACTTTTTGGAAACTTGATAACCTTCAATACCCCAGTCACCGGTATCACCTTTGTTCATTTGGTATATATCTTGTATGGGTAATATTGGCTTTTTTTGTGGAGATTCGTTTGGAAAACGTGAGTGGTCTAACATGTTAGTTATTATTAGGTTTAATTTTATTTTTTTTATTAAGGGAAGTTATTTTAAGGTGTTGATTAGGATTTTGTTGTATGATTGTGTATTTTATAGGGGTTTTTGTTATGAGAAAAACACTTTGAATCTATAATATATCACAAACTGATTCCTAGTATTATTGTATGATAATAATTGAAATGGAAGATAATAGCCTAGTAGAGCAGATAAACCGTTGTCTTAACGACTCATCTGAAGATATTCAACACAACACCAACATAAAAATAAAGAAAATGTATGCTGAATACGAAGAGATCCGAATACGTAATAGGAAAATGTGGTTCGGACTTTGGCTATGTCGATTTATTTCACAATACTACGAAAACAAAGGTAAAAAACAACTACAGCCTATAAAGCCTTTATCAATAAAATCTAAAGCTAATATACAAAACCAATCATCAAATTGGCATTATTTGATTATAAGCATGATTATTTTGCTTATAATCTCATATATGTTTATCCGCTACCTAGTTGAGATAAATACAATATATTAAAACTCATAGTCTGATAGAATCTCGAATATTTACTTTTAGCATGATTTTTTAATCTTCTTAACATTATGGTTTTCTTGGCTTATCAATGAATTTTCTATATGAAAAAAATAGCAAAAAATAAATGGAAGAAAATCTAGTCCACGGGATTTCAGGTGCGCTGAGTTCGACGGTGGCTACAGTTTTTCTTCACCCTTTCGAGTCTCTCCGTACAAAAATGCAAGCAGAAGTTTCTAGTGTATACTTTTTAGATTACTTAAAAAAGGTATACAAACAAGATGGTCTCAAAGGTGTTTATTCAGGTTTTAGCTCAAATATTATAAGTATTGCTATAAGCTATGCAATGTATTTTTTCAGCTACAAGTACTTGAAAACTATGATTTTAAGGAAAAAGATAAACCTGAGCATAATAGATGAAATGTACACAAGTTTTATATCAAGTGTTATAGTCATAGTGTTTAATACCCCTTTATGGACTATTAACAGTAGGTTAATGAAAGATAAGTCGAAAAGCTTGAGGGAAATATTTTATCAAATTTTATATAATGAAGGCCCTGGCGCTTTTTTTAAAGGTATGAGCTTAAGTGTGCTTTTAGCGATCAACCCAGTGATTCAGTATACATTTTATGAGTTTTTGAAAAAAAAACTTCATGCAAAGAACTTGATTCAGTATTTTTTTATGGGGGCAGTGTCTAAGTTTATTGCAACAGTCTTCACTTATCCTATATTAACACTTAGAACAAGACATCAACTAAATGAAAATGAGAATAAATCTTTAGTATATGAGATGATTCAAATTTTAAGATGTGATTTTGCAACTAATGTGCAGAGTCTTACTAATTTGTATAATGGATTTTTTACAAAAGCTATACAGACAGTGTTGAACTCGGCGATTATTTTGACTCTGCATGAGAAAATTACTAAAGCATTGAGTGATATGCTTCTTAAAAGCCCCCAAGTTGTTGCAGCTAACTAATATGCTTAGAATGATTTATAGAATTAAATAGATGGTGGTAGGATTTATGTAGTTTTTTTTTTATATAATTTGAAATAGTTTTATTGAAATGATTGATTTGAGAGGGTTTTTTGATTGTGTGATTTTTTTTGTATTTGTATTCATCTTTTAAAGTTTTTTGAATTTGTATAAAATAGGTTCTATTGTACTAAATAGGTTTGATAATTTTATTAGTTTGCATATTAAAGAATTTACTGCAGAAATATTTAAATAGTGTGCTGATAATGAATTTCAAATGTATAAATCAATAATCTTTTTATTAAATAAAAGTTTAAATCTTTGAAATCAACGCTACAACTAATCGAGTGAATTTGTAAAATAAAAGCAAAAGTTTTATATTTATTTTTGTAAACGATATCCTTAAAAAGAATTATATTTTTGTATAAGAATAAAGGTCTATTAGTTCCCTTAAAAATCATAAAATCTAATAAAGACTGTTTGGAATTTTCCACAGAACTCAAATCAAAAAGAAGTTATAAAACTCAAGAAATACTTATCGTTCGAAATAGAAAATATATTTGCGTATCTTTAAATGTATTAACAATAAAAATGCATCCCATAAACATAAAAACTCTTATAATTAATTGCCCTAAAACCATTAAATTTTTATAACTTATCATTATCACCAATTATTTCATAAAAAAATCATACTCCAAATATTAAATTCAGTATTCTTATAAAAAAAGCATATACACTAAAAATCCAAAAAAAAAAATTTAAATCCAACTCAAAAACCTTAAAAACTCCCTCTCACTCCTAACTAAAAAACCCTTAAAAAATTTTCTTTTCAAAATCCTGCAAATAAAAAATTCCCATATAAAACTCTATCCCAGCCTTGAAAAAAAAAGTTTCTTATAAGCCAACATTTTTAAAAGAATCTTAGATTAGTTAAGAGGATTGCTATAAGGAGGAACTATTCTTATCTGGGTTTGATGACTAAGTTCATCATCTTCACTTCTTAGTTTTATCTGTTTTTCAAGATCTTCACGATCTTTTTTCTCTCTGTTTAGCATGATGTTTGAATCTCTAGTCGAAGCTTGCATTTCTCTTTTTTTCCGCTCTAATTCATCTTCTAATAATCCTCGCATACGATTAGCTTGTTGAGTTTGAAAAGCATACATTCTTTCATCTTCTAATTCTTGTTGTCTACGTCTTTCCTTTTCTTGTTTTTGCTCTTCAAGCCATTTCTTCTGAGTTTCCTGTTGGGCTTTTTTTCTTTCTTGATAATGAAGGTCTTCACCATCAAACTTACGCAGACCTGATATTTCGTTTCTATCCTCAGGGTGACCAAAAAGCCAATTTTCTTTTGTCCTTTTCATAGTAACTGTAATATATAATGGAAGGCAAATATTGAATTTTTGTTAGAATTTAAGAGAAAATATTAGAATTTATATTGTATCGGCTATTAGGCAAAATTTAAACTTATTAAAATATCTGCATGTGTTTTTTTGATAAGATTTATGTTTATATTGAAATATAGAAACATTATATAGATAATGAATATTCATATATAATTTCCTAGTATATTTTTACCTAAATTTTTTTTGGGACATGTTTTGCCTTGCAATAAAATCATAATCATCAGTTATTTTAATTATAAAAGTTTCAATACACATAAAAAAACCTTATATTTCTAATATTATCCTATTCAATCTAAGCATAAATACTCTTATTCTCTTATACAACTCTATAATAAATCCAAAAAAAATAATTCATCAATAAACATCTCCCTACATATACGATTAAACTAGTTATTTAGCCTCTAAGTTTGCCAACTATATGCAGAATGACAACAATAGCAATATACGAAAGGGAAAGAAGTAGAACAGTACTAGGACCAATCTGTAGTCCTGGAGCATCTTCACTATAAAGTTTCAATTCCCCAGCATTCCCAGTTCCTCTAGATCCATAATTAGCACTTCCTATATAATCCTTACGTCCAGATCTCTCTCCTCTTTTCCTCTGGGCACTTTCAATTGCACTTTGAGTTTGTCCACCTTTTACCATTCCACGTATTATTAGAAATATGGAGTTTTTAAGTCTTTAAAAACTTTTTAAACATGAAATTACCCGTTTTTACTTTGGATTCAAATATTATCCTAATTTTAACGTAATTGTAAACCTACAGGAATTGTTTTCTTCCACTGCAGCCTCGATGCTTGATTCTTTACCAAGACCTTTGAAGGCCCCTTTTAGAACTCCACATACCCAGCTGAGAGCTAAGGAACAGAATTTCTCGAAATTTTCTCGGTCAATGGATTCTGAAAGGTCTAGGCCTTGAAACCAATGAAATTTATAGTCGTACATTATGTATACTCCTTTATTATTGGCTTGAAGACGACCAATATATCTTCCAAACAAATACATCCATAGTTCTTTGCATATAAACCTCATAAGTGAATTGTGCTCTTTAGTCCACACATGTTCTTTGACAATAAAACCAATAATTCTTTCGCCTACACTTATACCCATTTCTTTCATAGCTTGTCTTTTATCTTGTAGCTCTTCTTTTGTCAGGTTTTTTAAAGATTCTAATAAAGACAAATTAGGGTCGGTACATACAGAGTACTTGATTATTTCGTTAATTAGTAAATTGTATGTGATATCTGGAATAGCGATTTGCGTCGACATTTTATATTTATAATAAAATCCTAAAACTAAAGTATTTTAAAATATCCAAATCTAAGTTTTCCACAGTTAAATCATAAAAACCCAACACTTTTTATAAAAGCAACACTCATGATTTTATAATAAAAATCCTAAAATCCTATTATTTTTATAGTAAAAATATCTAAAACCCTTTATTCATAAAATATTCCTACCCAATAATTAAATCTAAACCATAATCTTTTACTAATTATCTAATTCTCCTGATCACTCCAATGAAAATACTTCGTATCAAGCAAACAAGCTCCTCTACAAGGTTTACTCGGGAACATAACCGTATCATCCGTAATAAATGGGTTTTCATCATAAAAGCTCTGTAATACTTTCATAAGTCCTTCAACTTTTTCATTCCTCACCAAACATACACAACATCCACCCCAACCTGCTCCTGTTAACCTAGCTCCAAGTGCTCCACCTTGTCTAGCTAAACTAGTAAGTCTATCTAATTCATCACTACTACACTCATAAAGATCCTTACAACTTTCATGACTTTCATTCATAAGTATCCCAAGTCTTTCAGCATCTGCTCCTCTTAAACAAGTTTCCCTAAACTCATAAACCCTTTTAACTTCCCCATAACAATGTAAAGCTCTTAATCTAGGTTTGTAATCATAATTACTATTAAGCACAAGATCAGAATATGGTATATCCCCAACAATATCACATAAAGCACATCCAAATATTTCTTCTAATTCATTAGTCTTATAAACATCTTTAGGGATTGTATTTTCTATTATCCCAATCATTTCTTCAATAGTCCCACATTGTAATTGAAGTTCTTTAAGGGTTTTTGGTATTGTGGTTATATTTTGAGATTTGCATACTAAAGCTATTGCAAGACGACATTCAACAACTCTTTTATTGTATCTAAAAGCTTGAGTTAAAACTTTTGCTGATGGGGTTAAAGAGTTAGCAATAATAAATGTACAACCTTCAGGTAATGATACAGGATGAACATGTAAAGGATTGAATTCTATAAGACTTGCTGTACCTGGTTCAGCCATTATGCTTATAGCTTGATCCATACCCCCACAAGCAATACCAACAAGTCTTTCTTGTCTTGTAACACTTTCAGCAAGATCAGCTAAAGTGATTTTATCAGTAGCTATATAATAATCAGCAAGCATATCTTGAGCTCTTGGATGATTTTCTGGTAAAAACTCTTTATAACTTATTCGTTTAGATGAATTCGCATATAAAGTGGCAATTGAACTACAGACGGTCATACTTGCTGATGAACTTAAACCTGCTGCTTGTGGAAGATCACCTTGGACCATTACATAAAAACCTTTTGGGTTTGGGAAAAGGTGGATAACAGCATTGTAACCTGCGATAAAATAGTTGCTCCAATGATGCTCTTCGGACATTTTTGGGGATAATGGAAGGGTTGTTTCAGGGAATTTCGAACGCTGACAATTTTTCAGTTTGATACAGTCTTCATTTGACACACTTATTGCCATTACGGTATCACGTTCTAAAGCCATTGGTAAAACAGGATAACCACTATAATCAATGTGTTCTCCGATTATATTTACTCTTCCTGGAGCTCTTGCAAAGAATGAAGGCCATACTCCGAACTCTTGGAAGAACCTTTCGGCTATGTACTCATAACGCTCGGTAATTTCTTTAGAGTAAATTTCTCTAAGGCTTTCGACCACTTCTACATAGTCCATTTTATCAGTGGCTTAATATGGAAGATTCTATTTTGTGATCGGAATAAAGAATTTTTGAATTTTTTGATGTTTTTGGTGTTAAGTGGGTGTTAGAATTTGTGTAGGAAAATTTTTTTACCAAATGCATATATACCAAATTAATTATTTCTATTGTATTAAACATTCCTACACATAGTTTCACTCAAATCATATGTCTGACCATAGAAAAATGTCTGGTCATGAGAAATAACATTTTGCTTATCATAACTTGTATCTTTTTCAACACAAAGCTCAAGTATCGGTTTAAAGTTTTGTACAAGGTTCATAATTTCATCCTTACATGCTTTTCTTTTTTCTTTGATGCTAAGCATTTTGGCTCTGATTCTGTTCTTCCTATACTTAATTTCCTCTCTTTCAGCTTCGACTTCATTAATCAGTTTTTGCATTTCCAAATTTTCATGATTCTTCTCTTCATCAATGATAAAAGTCCAAAACATTTTGGCCTTCTGATCATCATAACCTACTTCTGTGTATTTTATCCCTTTACGTCCTTTAAAGTTTTCAGTTTTAACTGTGCAGCCACAGAACTCAGTTTCTGAAAAAAAACCTGATTTATAAAATACACCGATATACATAGGAGATATTTCAGAAACTTCAAAAGTGTGACTTGTTTTCCAGCTGGTTTTTTCATTATCTTGGTAAGGCTTTATAGAATCCCACGAAAAATTACCGATTTTTATTATAAGATGAGCATTAGCTTTAGGAAAACAGGACGGCAAGATTAGTTTGATTATACGGATTGTCAGGAGAAGGCTTCTAGGGAACTCCTTCGATAAAGGTAGCGACATTTTTATATTTATTTCAAATAATTATGCTCATAGTGCTTTCACTAAACAACAACCTGAAGCTTGAGCTGTATTTTAATAACATAAACAATNGCTCATAGTGCTTTCACTAAACAACAACCTGAAGCTTGAGCTGTATTTTAATAACATAAACAATAACAAAAATAAAGCATCCCATCTATCTATAAAAAGCATCAAAACTTCAGCCATCCTAATAAAATCCATAATTTTTCATATGNTAACAAAAATAAAGCATCCCATCTATCTATAAAAAGCATCAAAACTTCAGCCATCCTAATAAAACCCATAATTTTCATATANAATAAAGCATCCCATCTATCTATAAAAAGCATCAAAACTTCAGCCATCCTAATAAAATCCATAATTTTTCATATGCAGAAATACAACAAAATTTTAGCTTATAACATCTATACTTGTCTTCTTAAGATAATTTATCATCATCAATTTGAACTCCTCAATATCAATTTCTCCATCTCCATTCTGATCAACTTCTTTTATCATCGCATCCCATGCATCTTTCCTCAAACTATTATCTGAAGACAAATACTCTTTAAGCTCATTCCCTGTAATCTTCCCTGAATTATCAGCATCAAGCATTCTAAATGCAGAATCAATATTTTCTTTACTTAAAAGTTCATCTTTAGCAGAACATGCTGTAATAAATTCATTATAATCAATAAAACCTGAATTATTGACATCAACTTGTCTCATTATTTTTTGGACTTCTTCAATTGCCGCTTCTTTTCCCATTTGTTGCATATACGCTTCTAATAATTCATCATGGCTTAATTTCCCATCTTTATTTTTGTCGATTTTAGAAAACGCTTCTGAAAGTCTTTTAGATTCATCCTTACTGACCATTTGAAATGCTATAAAACTTAGTATTGCATATTGAAGTTTGAGTTCTGCATGGAAATTCTGCAAGTTATTTAGAGAAACAGGGTCAATACTTAGGGTGTTGGTTTCTGATAACCCTTGTATCCAAGGATGATTTAACGCTTGCTCTGATGTTATTCTATCTTTAGGGTTGAATTGAAGCATTCGGGATATTAAAGATTTCGCTTCAGGGGAAATTTTAGCCCATTCTGCCCCTTGTATGGAGTAATGGCCTTCACAAACGCTTCTGAGGATTTCTTTATCATTTTTGCCATAAAAAGGTGGCCGGCCAGAGAGAAGTATATATAAAATAACCCCACAGCTCCAAAGGTCGCATTTTTCGTTGTAGTTTTTTGATAAGACTTCAGGGGCAATATAATAAGCAGTACCATATTTACGCGTCATTTGCTTTTTTGGGTCGAAAATAGCTGAGGTCCCAAAGTCTATGATTTTAAGCATAGCATCTGGGCCATCTTTATCTAAAAGCAAATTCTCAGGCTTTAAATCCCTGTGGACTATATTATTTCTATGACAATAAGCTACAGCGCTTAAGATTTGCTTCATAAAATTAGCTGCGATATTTTCAGATAGATGCTTAGATTTTATTATATAGTCAAAGAGCTCTCCACCAGTCACATGTTCTAAAACTAAATGATAACTTTCGTCATCTTCATAGAATTCATAAAGACGTACAATATTAGGGTGATCGATTTGCTTAAGGATATCAACTTCATTGAAAAACTGGGTTTTTTCTCTCATGTCCTCAGAAATACTACATTTTTGGATAGTTTTGATAGCTCTTTTTTGATTTGTCGTTTTGTGTATCCCTAAACGAACTGAACCAAAAGCTCCAGACCCTAGTTTTGTACTGAAAATGTAGTGATCTTTTATTGACCCTTTACGTTTTCCTATGAAACCTGAAGCCTCAACGACAAATTCTGAGGTTTTGTTGGAGTGGTTGGCTTTAATGAGTTTTGGTTTTGGGATTTTTACTTTTTCTTTTGAGTTTTCATTGTTTTTCATACAACTGCTACCCATTGATATTTATTTTATATATAACTTTACATAGTTTTGCATGATATAATTATGGCAATTATGTTTTTGATGTGTTTAAGTAAAATTCTGTTCTTAAAATAGTATATTTATTGAATTTATTACTTTTGCTATTTTCTTGAAGCATCACTGTACTTCCAAGCTGAGCTTTGCCTTGAGTTTCTTCCTAGGTTAGGAAATGCTTTATCATTTTTCCAAAACTTGCCAATAATCGACGACTCATCTGAGCTATTCGTCCTATAAGCAGTTCTTGTTTCTTTCTTAACAGGAGAAATCGAACTATTCCTACTATCCCCATATAAGCTTTTTTGCTCTTCCGTGCTTTTAACCAAAGGTGTCTGCGACAACTGTATTGATTTCTTTTCATTTTCCCTTAAATTAACATTTTTCACATCAACCCAATCACATACAATTGTTTGTGTTGCCTGATCCCTAACTTTTTTCCCTGCTGCATTATAATAAGGTTGTGAACTATACGTGAAAATATTCTGTGGTTTCATAATCGGTCTTAATTTCGGCTTTGGTTTTTGGCAATTATGTCCAGATAAATCAGGTTCTCCACACAATTTGCATTTAATCACAATTTTACTCCTTTCCTTCTGTGAAGTTAATGATCTATTTGATTCAGCCCTTTTTTTATTAGAACGATTTACAGGAGTTTTCTTCTCTTCAGCTTTAGGTTTTGGGGTTAAGGTTATAGGATAAACATTTGTCACTTCTTCTGGATCTAAATTATCTTCACTAGGATCAGATTCACTACCTGATGATGAATCATTATCATTATCTTGTAAAAGTTCTTTATTATTTCTTAATTCATCAAGAATACCTTTTTTAGAAAACATGCTTATTGTTGAAATCCCTTCAGGTAAAGGTTGAGGTTCTTCAGATGGTGATTCTAAATCACCATTTACAATAAGAGCTAAACACACTTGTTTGCCCATATCTTTTAAATGTTGAGATGTATGATGTAATCCTATATATATTCCCTATTTATAAGTTACAAAGTCTGGTCCACAGAAAGAAGCTTCTAAGGTATAAATATAAGCACAGTTGATTTCTCGAAAAACTGTTATACGAAGAGTTGATTCTTTAGATTTTTGCATTTTAAAAGAACAGTAATGATATGCGAAGATTGGGGAGATTTTAGATAAGATGTAAGGGAATACTCTTGTAAGTTCAGGAGAATCGGTTATACTACAACCATATGCAAAGATGTTTTTACGTCTTGAATGCCCATGCATGTCGCAGATAAGTTCAATTTTCCGTTCTTTAGCGAAACTTTTTATAAGACGTTTACTGGCAAATATTGTTGGGTGGAGGTTTTTATTAGGATTTTTCCATCTACGATTCAAATCTACACCTGCTAAACCACAACGATAATTACCGTATATTACCCCATCTGGATTAAGCATTGGGATTATTTTGAAAACATAAGCTTTACGAAGAATTTCTGCTTCTTTAGATCTACCTGTTAAAAATTCAATAGCCCCTTTCATCATCCATGAACCTACTGTTTCGCCCGGGTGCACCCGGGCCGTTAAAATAACACCTTTACGTTTTTTAATATCTTCTGGATCACCTTGAGCTGTTATTGTTAATAAATCACATCTATTACCCCCTATACTATAACATAAAGTTTTTCTATTCATTATTGTTGCTATGTATGAGTTTGATTCAAGAATTGTCAAATCTTGCATTAAATCTGAGTAAGTATAAGGAAAACAGTAAGCAAAGTAAATTGTGTCGTCAGAATATTCGAATTTATAGTTAAATGAAAGAGAATAAAAACATTTTGAGTTCCCTGGCCTTCGGATGTTGTTTTGATAGTAACTTATGTTGTGTCCACCACGGAACCAACCTAGTTGTGATTTTTCATTCTCGATTTCGGAGAAGATCAGAATTTTCATTCCAAAGTTGTATAGTGAATCGCGCTTGGTGAAGTTCACAATATTGAATCTTGCATCAAGACCAGCAGATGTATTTTTTATTTGAAAATAGAACCACTGAGTATTACCTTTAGAATTAATGTCGTTTTGTAGGACCAAGTTGTATTCTTCGTTAGAAGCTTTGATTGCCATACTTAAGTTGCCTGATTCAAATCTGCTTTCAAATACAAGTGTTTTATCTCCAGGCAAAGGAGTGTAATATGGGAGTATTTGTTCTCTATTGTCTGTCTTAACAGTTCCTTGTAAGAATTTACGTAAATCTAGAAGATTGGAGTTATAAGGAGGGGAGTTAGGATCTCTACGATATACAACGTTAGAGTTCCTACATAAGTTTTACTTTCCTTCACACAGAGAAAAAAAAGAGATCTCCGCACCTAGATTCAAAGCTTTATTATTATCTTCTCCTGTGTAGTATTCTTTTTCAATCCCATATAATCTTTTTAAGTAACTGGATAGAAATTACAGCATTAAAAAGTAAGACCGAGGAATATCATCTGTATACTTGTTTTTTGGAATAAGCGGAATGGGTGGAGGTATGAATCTATAAAGTTCATGGTCTTCTATTGCCCTAGAATTAGATAGCTCAGTGTGGGCTGAGGACTCATCACTGCTAACGTTTGTCATTATTTTTAACAAGATAATAAATTTATTAAACAAAACCCAATTTGTATATGCTTGCAAGATAAATACTTTTATATCATTATTTAATGTGTTTATAAGATTATAAGTATTGGTCTTAAAAGGTGTTAAAAAGATAGAGAAATTATGGTTTATTTGATGAGAATTTCAAAGTTTAAGATAATGTTTTAGTTTAGATGTAAGGGAAGATATGTTATGAATAAGGATTTTTTTTAAGTATTTTTTGTATTATGGAGATAGTAATATAATTATTAAATACATTATAGTATGAAAAGGAGAATATAATATTATTGATTCATAGTTTTATTAGAAAGTTTAGTATTANATACATTATAGTATGAAAAGGAGAATATAATATTATTGATTCATAATATATTTTTTATTTAGTATTAGCCATAACCTATTATATTTACAATATATTTTTTATTTAGTATTAGCCATAATCTATTATATTTGCAGTATATTTACAACACAATAAACATACTTTTATTATATTTGTTCATAAATTAACACAATCATAGGCATTTTCTCTGCATAATTTCATTCTACAACTATGAAAATCTTCAACAAAATCATCAATAATCTATTATAACATAATAATACTTAACCTATATTAGTGATCTTCAATATCGCCTGGACAAACTCATTCCTATCAATTTCCCCATTACCATCCAAATCTACTTCCTTAAGTAATTCTCTAATACTATCATCATTCGTATCCCCTAAAGCCATCTGTAACTCTACCTTTGAAATTCTCCCATTTCCATCTTTATCAAGTGCATTAAAAGCTTTAAACAATCTTTTCGTCGATAATTCCAAATCCAAACTTAAAACAGCAGTCAAAAACTCAGAAAAATCAATATACCCATTCTTATCTATATCACAATTCTTAAAAACTGTATCAAGTTTATATTCTGTATCACAACAAAAAAAGTTTATCCCATGAGCGACTTCTTCTTTACTAAGTTTCCCATCTTGATCTGTATCTAAAGATTCAAAAATTCCTCTAACTTCTTTGAGTTCTTGAGATTTTGTGAAAAAATGTGTGAGAAAAGCTAAAGTGCACAATTGCAAACAGTTTTGTGTGTGGAATTTTACTAATTGTTTTATGGATTTTGATGCAATTGCTCGATCTGGGACTTGATCTTTAGATCTTGTAGTTAGCCAAGGGTCATATAAGAGTTCCCCAATACTCATCCTTTTTTCAGGGTTTTTATTTAAAATACGCTTTAGAAGGTTTTTAGCTGATTTTGAAACCCCACTCCAAACTGACCCTTTAAATCTCAAATTTGAATTTTTGATATTGTTGAAAATCTCTTCATAGCTATTTCCATTAAATGGGGCTTTACCACAAAGCATAATATACATAATTACACCCAAACTCCAAACATCACATTTTTCATTATAAGTCCCATCTAAAACTTCAGGGGCTATATAAAAAGGTGTGCCAAGAAGGGTTTTCATCTTTCTGAAAGTTTGGATTTTGGTAGAAGTCCCAAAGTCGATGATTTTTAAACGGGCTCCTGGGGTTTTGTCTTCAAATAATATATTTTCTGGCTTTAAATCTCGATGGACTACTCCTGCTTCGTGGCAGAATTTCACAGTTGACACAATATCATGCATATACTTAGCAGCAACGTTTTCACTAAAGTACTTCCTTTCTGTTATTCTTTCAAATAGATCTCCCCCTGTACATAGTTCAGTTACTATATGTAAATATCCTATTTCTTGATAAACATCATAGATTGTAATTACCCCTGGGTGGTCTAATTGTTTTAAAATATTCACTTCTTCAAGTATTTTTTCAACATGATTAGGATTCATGTTTTTTACGTGGATTGTTTTGCATGCTCTGCATAGGTTTGTAGATTTCTCTCTAACTTCTCGAACATGTCCAAAACCTCCTTCACCTATGGTTTTGACAAATTCATAATCTTCTCTTATGTTACCTTTATTCACCCCAATCATTGCTTGTACTGATGATCTGTGCTCTGACTTTTTTCTTTCCTTATGTTCTGATTCTTTTAATTGCACGCAACCCATATAATTTAAAGTAATTTTAATGAATATGATATAAGAATTTTCACAGATATTATGGCGTTATTAGTTATGTTTAAGTTGATAATTTGGGTTGTGGATAATAAGAAGGGATATTTTTGATATAGAATTTTGGGCAATTATAGGAAATGATTTGGATTTTGGAAATTATTTTAAATTTGAATTATGGAGTTTTTTGTTGGGTATGTGTGAAAAATGTTGGGTTTTTTTGGTTTATTTTGGGTTATATGAAGATTATATTTGTGTAGGGTAGAATAAGGTCGAATAGGTAAGTTATTATAATGATTTTTTGAAATTTGTGATTTGGAGATGTGGAATTTTGAAGGGAAATAAAGTATTTTTATTTTAAATTATGGGTTTTATTAAGTTTTTCAACCTATTAAGCAGGAATTTTTTTTTCTCGAACTACAATAAAAATTTTTTTGCTTGTGATAATTTAATGTTTTTTTCATTATTTGCATACTTTTATCTCAAAGCAAGGAGATATTTTCATAAAAATTCTCAAACAATATCGCATCATTATTTCAATTTCTCAAAAAATATATAGTTTTTTCTTCGATTTCTAGTCAGCTTCACATGTTTCCTATCTTATAATTTTACTTCGAATTTCATATATAATATTCCAAACTTTAAAATATACTTATCTTTTATACAAACAAATCTTTTTCATACAAGCCTTCTCCAACCTAAAAATCAGCATTTTGATAAATCCTATTAATAATCCACAAAATCTCAACTATCACTCCTAACATAATCCTATTCACATACAAAAACCTTTTATATTTTATCCAAACATCTAAATTCCTACCTAAACTCCCAACAAACATCTTAAAAAGCATCCTCCTTTTTTTAACCAGCATAANCCTAACATAATCCTATTCACATACAAAAACCTTTTATATTTTATCCAAACATCTAAATTCCTACTTAAACTCCCAACAAACATCTTAAAAAGCATCCTCCTTTTTTTAACCAGCATAGATTATCATATAAAAAATTAGCTTTATAAATGGGAGAACCATCTGGCTTTCTAAATTCAGTATTTTTCTTAATATCCTCAGACAAAACTGTGAGCATCGCAATGACTAAAGCAATAAAATTCTTTGTCCTCTTAACCATCATATCATTTTATCTAACCTTAGCACTTGGATGTGCTTATACATTTACATGCTCATCCTATGTTCCATCACCACATTATCTTGGAAGTTTTCTTGGTTTCAATCGTTTTTACATGATGTCTTTTGTCCTTCTTACCATCTCTTTAAGCTTACTTTACATATGCATCTATATCGAATTATCAAGAAAATGTTCTATGATTGAAATCCTTGCTTTAAAATATTTACCAATCTTAACATGTATCCTCATGCCTCTTATAGCTTTAACAAATGAAGTTAATTCATCACATATTATATCATTTCCCAGCTTTTACACTGGAGCTAGTTACACTGTTTTAATCATAAATCTCCTTTGGCTCTTTATCGTTGAGGCTAAAATGCGCAGTTCTATCAAACATAGAGGGACTTTTCTTATCAGTCTTGGGATTTTTTGCTTTTTAATCATCTTATGGATAATCGTACTTTTCCAAAGAAGTTTGAACTACAAAACAGAAACTTGGTTCATAAACACGACTATGTGGGCAATATTCGAATGGGGTTTTTTAACTTTATCAATTATTTTTATTTCAGTCATCGGGAATTTCGCTAATGGACTTAAAGTGACGATCTCATCAGCGGAAAAAGTTCATGAGTCAGCAGATAGCATAGAAATGGAAAGTAGAATTATCGAAAATAAAGATTTAGATTAAATCATTAGATTATTTAGAAATCAGCCTTCCCCGTAGCTTTGAGAATACAAGCAATAAGTAGTTTTTCAAATGTTCGATAAGCTAACTCAAGGTCGTTTAGGGTTTTATAAGCATAATCAAGCTTTGGATCTGAGGCTTTAAAGCATTTTGCAAACCCTTTAACCACTTTGAGTTCAGCATGTCTAAAATTACTTAAGTTTTCTTCAGGAAGGATCTCATTAGAAAATGACCTAAAATTCTTAGATCCAAAGGCTATAGCTTTTTCTATATCGTAATTAGGATCAATTTGTTTAGGATTAAGCATTAAAAAGACTTCAAAACATTTTTTTAATTGATCATGGAGGACAATGGCTAATTCTATAAGACTTGATGTGGCAATCTGACTTAAAGGTAAAGAGAATATTTTAGAAGACATCCAGAGGACGTCTATGGTCATGAAACCTTGATTCATTGCATTAAGGTCTAACATTTTTACGTTAAGAGCCCGACCAGAATATCGGTAATCATAGTTTTTAAAGGACCCGATACCCCATTGGACTAATAAGGCGTTCCAGATTGCAAGCATTTTTACGAATACATCATATTGGATAGTTACAAGAGGATGAGTTTTTATAAGGTTTTCAATTTTCTGTTTCAAAAGATCCTGGTATCTGTACTCAAGCTGGAATTCGCCAGTAGTCAACCTTTGAATATGGTGAATCCTTTCAACACACTTGATATCTATAGCTTTACCATGTAGCTTATTATGAAATATCCTCGTAACTTCAAAAAGGTCGATCTCATATTTTTCTCTCGGGATTGTCAACACATTTGCAATGAAATCTTTGAATAAATTCATTAAGAAAGGACGAGAGAAACGCACCTGAGAAAAAGAATCAGTTTCCCCAGATGATATATCAGGAGTACGTAACCCCCCATATTGTAGTTTATCATTGTCAAACTTTTCATCTGAAGGGAAAATGCTATGAGCTTCTTTTGTTTGAGAGTTCATCATATTTATTATCTGAATCACTAATTTAAATGAAAAATTAGAACGCAACAAAAAAATAGCTGTTTTTTTACCTAAAAGTATTAGAAATTTCAGTATGAGTCTAAGGAAGAATCTGATTTGTTACAGTTAGAGGATGTATTGTAAAGAAAATTTAGGCAAGTTTTTTTATACTAAGATTAATAAACGGAGAGCCTTCATCGCTACTATCGCTTTTGTTGTCGTCAAATTTTTCATATTCTTGGCTTTTGAAAATATTAAATGTTGAGTTTTTTCGGCGATATTTGAAAAGGATTAACAAAAGAATAAGCATGTAAATACCTGCTGCCCAAATACATGTCATACCAGCATCATAAGGAGATATATTTGTAATATGAATATATTTGTATTCGCTTATAAGCAGACTGCCTAGAACTACTAAGAAAATACTGGCAATAATGCAAAAGATTGCACAAGCTTCTATTCCTGCCATATACTTTTAAACTATCCTTTATAATCCTATTAATCTAATTTTATCATATGATGAACTTTGATTATATATTAGCCATAAGGATTTCTGAGACTTGTTTGTATATTTTGATTTCGATTTGAGATTTTTTTTCTTTGATCATTTCTATCATATCAGTAATTTCTTTTAATTTTATGTTCTGTACATATGGAGCTAAGAGTTCATTGAATCCAAATGTGTACCTGCCTAGGTAAATTTCTTTCCAGGTATCAAAGAATAAATTGTCTAATGATTCATAGGGCCAAAGCAAGCTTTGGCTAACTTTTTCTATGGTGTTTTCAATAAGTTCTTGGTCGATTTCGAAATCTGCCCAGAATTTTTCTATGGCTTGTTCAAAGAAATCAGGATTTTCTTCTGATCCTTGGATGACAAGTTTAAAGGAATTCGTTAAAAATTTCGCATTTGCTTGTGCATAGACTATATACCCAAGTTGTTGTTGAGTTCTTAAAATTCTAAAAGCTCTATCATTAGCGATCCTTGTAAAAACTAATACAGCTGCCCATTTCTCCATAGAAAACTCTCCGAAATCATACCAGAATAATATGCAATGATTGTCTAAAGATAGGTAATTGTATGTAGAAAATTTAGTTATTTGCTTGTATTGAGATTTTTGCATTGGAGTTTGGAGTATTGGTAAGGATAATTTTAAAAAATCACTTAANTATGCAATGATTGTCTAAAGATAGGTAATTGTATGTAGAAAATTTAGTTATTTGCTTGTATTGAAATTTTTGCATTGGAGTTTGGAGTATTGGTAAGGATAATTTTAAAAAATCACTTAGATCTTGAATAAATAAACTTTCTTGGTTACCGAAATATAAAACTTTAGCCCAGAAAATTTTTGAGAGGAATGGGTTTAGGAATGATGTGGAAGATAGGGAAGAAAGATTGGTAAGTTTGGAGGAAAAAGAAAGTGATGATGGGTGGAGGATCTCAGTTAAATAAGCATCAGCTTGAATATAAGGCTGATCATTGAAGAAATAAGAATAATCTTCATAAAGCCACTGCCAAGCTTTATCAAAATCCTTTATCTCTGAGCTTATAAGAATTCTTACCACTTCTTCTATATATAAATTGATTCCTATATTCCAGCCTCTTAAAATAATTCTAATTCCAAGATCATTCACTAAAAATTCTGAAGTATACCCTGCTGTTTCATAAAGATAAAGATCTTGAGTAATTATCAACTGACATATTTTAATCCAGAGATCAACTTCTACATGAACATTTTCCCATTTTTCTGTGAATAAAAATATCACAACAGTAGTTTTTGGTAAAGCAAAACTCTCATCAAATTTATGCCAAATCTCAAGTCCTGGTGACTGAAAAATAATCTGCACTTTATCATCTTCCCCATTAACTACAGCCATATGATTTTTTATAATTGGGTTTATAGTATAAGTTTCAAATTCTGTCTTCTGAGCTCTCTGGATATTTAATTGTTTAATTTCATAATAAAGGTCATAAATCTCACAATAACTATCAAGTTTTAGCTCTCCACTTTTCAAAACTGTCCCAGGAATAAAATTACTAGAAGCTAAAATCGCTAAAATAGGAGATTCAAGCATAATTTTAAGTGTATTTTGTATATCAATATATGAGAATTTGCTTTTAAGATCAAAACCTGAGTAATAAAACTCTATTGGTAGATAAAGCATGTTAGCTGAGATTTTACTTGCAAGTTTTTCAGGTTGAAGTTTATCTGCATAATAAAAGTTGTAGTAATTTATATAAAAATAGTCTTCCCATAATGCATTTAGAGTTTCTTCATTCAAACTTAAGATTTTTTCTATAGCGGCAGGGAGGTGTCCTATAATATTCTCATAATCTTTCTCGGTAGTTAATGTGAAAAGTACACAAATCAAAGAAAAATCAGAAATAGTTTCGACAATTTTAGCTTGAAAAGACTGAACTGTTGGAAACAAACCTAAAAAACCTTTTGGGCCTTGGTTGTTAAGTAAATATGCTATAAAATCCCCCGGCTGCATTAATGGCGACAGGATTTCAGAAGGGATTTCATACATTATCTGCAACTCAATACCTTCAGAAACCTTCCCCATATATAAAATCTTTGAATTCTTGATGAATTTCTCTGAAGCCACACTTTTAGAAGTCCCTCTATGCAAATCTGAAAATAATTTTAACACCCAATCCTCCATAATATCAAGTTTATAATTGGCATATATAACTAATTTCATGTTTTCAGCAATATAGTGAACATCAAAGAATTCCTGAACTTTTGAAGTCAAATTCTGCACTTTAAAAGTCTGTAAATTCCCTGTTGTAAACTTAGAATATTGATTTCCATCAGAAGCTAACTGCATAGCCCGATACTCTCTCCACATATCATTATATTTGTTTTTCATATGCTCAGAATCAACAGCATGTATTTCTCTTTGTACTGCAAAATCATTGAAAATCGGCTCAATAAACGACTTTGACAAAATTTTTAAAGACTCTTCTAATGCTCAGTTGTCAATTGAATAGTAAAAATTTGTATATTCGTATTCAGTATAAGCATTTGTATAGCCTGAGTTTAATGATATGAATTCTTGTAAATAGTTTTCTTGAGGATAAGTTTTAGAGCAATAAAAAATCATGTGTTCTAATAAATGTGCTAAGCCTAATACTGTATTGTATTTACTTCCAGCTTTTACACTTAGAGACACACCTGCAGATTCACATTTTTCGCATTGGATTATAAGATATTCTAAACCATTGTCAAGAAAACCTGTTAAATGAGGGTTGTTTTGAGTGGATGGGAAGTGGATATCCCCAAATACCCANTGTTAAATGAGGGTTGTTTTGAGTGGATGGGAAGTGGATATCCCCAAATACCCAGGGTATGAGATTCAAAAGAATTAAGAATTTCACCATTATAGATATAAAATTTCTTTTTAAACTAAATTTTCAAAAGAATTAATATGAAAACTTTAACACAATTTATTGCCTTAAACTTATATATTTATTTCTAATATAATCATATAAGAAAAACCTAATTAATAAAATCTCTAATACAAGATAAATTAAATAAATTCTTAAAAAGCCTATACTTAAAGCCTTATTACCTAATTCTCTCATCAATCCATTTCTGAACCCGTTCTAAAATCTCATATATTTCCTTTTCAAATATCAAAGCATGTGATAAATTCTCATACATCCAAAACGATTTATCTTCAACTAAAGCTCTTTCACACATAATTCTTGCCATTTCTGGATCAATAACTTTATCATTACTTCCTTGTATTGCAACAAAAGGTATTGAAATTAAATCAATCAAATCAACTACTTTCTCCATTGCCCTTGTTGCTGTTCCTATAGTTCCAGCTCTTACTTTTCCTGTATATATATAAGGATTTTCTTCAATATAATTAGCAACTTCTTCAGATGGGCAGAAATTGTTAGGGTCACCTTTTATTAAATACATTTTGGGGAAAAGAGATGCGACTACTTTAGCCATTGTACCAGCAAAAAGTTGACATTTTATATTTGGTTTTATTGCTGGGGAGAATAAAATCATACCTTGGATGTTTTTGATTTGATTTTGGATATGGATGCAAATACAAGCGCCAAGACTTCCTCCGACAATAAAAATAGGTAAGTTTGGAAAATATTCAGACATTTCTCTGAAGAACTTCAAACAATCCTCAAGGGTTATATCAAAAGAAGGAAGCAGACCTTTTAATCCTTCACTTTTCCCATGTCCTCTCCAATCAAAAGCAACTACCTCACAGCCAACTTCAGCAAAGTACTTAGCCATAAGTGCATAATTATTACAATAAGCATGAAGACCATGATAAATTATAACAAGGCATCTAGGGCTTTCAACAGAATATCTATAAGTATATAGTTTTGTCCCATCTCTTGATCTAAAATCATAAAAGTTTTCAATTGGAAACATCACTTCATTGCCTGGAATATGCGAGTATTTTTTTTTAATCTCAATATCCACACTATCCATAAATATAATTATATGCAAAAAAAAAAATTTATTGAGATTATGGTGTTGTGATATCTTTTTTTCAGTAGAAGTTTTGATATTAGATTGTAAAATATTAAAATTTATAGAACTTATTAAAAATGCTGAAGTTTTTTTTAGTTTGACATGTGAAATATTGGCTTTTAGGCACTTTTAGAGGTTTGAAGGGAAATTTTAGTTGTAAAAAATTGATGAAATATGTTGATAAGTGTTTTCTGATTTAATTTTAAAAGGAATTAATTGGCAGATTTATGGATATATACGGTGATATTTATAACAAGCTTATGGGATATGATAATTATATATTTTTTTATGAATTTGTTGTAATTCTTGGAAAATTTGAGGAATCGGGCCATCAAATTTTTAGATAATTAAACTTTTAACTTACTATTAAATAGTCTACAAATCTTGTATGCAATTTTATAATATCATTTTAACTAGTCCTTATGCCATCACTAAAACACAATGAATATTCTAAATATAAACTCTTTTGATAACACTTAAAGCCAAACTTTAGTAAAAGTATATTTTCAATCATAAGCCTACAATTTTCTTAGAATTCTAGATGATTTTAACATACAACATAAAATTATAAAAATATATTAAAAACAATCCTAATCATCTCAACATACTAACTTGCTTTATTTCGCTTATTTTTCCTAGCAAATTATCCTAAAATTATAAATTTTTATCAATATATTCAAAATATGAATCTTAGTTTCCATATTATTATAATAATTATTTATCAAATATGCGAAACTGGCAAAGAAAATCAAGGATTTAAAGGTAAAACTCTATAAATCATAGCAAAAAAACCTAGATTTCTATTATATTTTGTGCTAAATCTGCTCTTATTTACCTAATTTGTTTTATTATAATAATATTTACTACTAAAATATTGATATTTTTAATGTATCTATTATATTATGCCTAATCTAAAATTTCATATTTTTTAAACAAAATATAGAATAAACCTTTAATAAAATTATGGTAAGAATAAAAAGTTTAAGCCAAACCGGAAGCTTGAGTCAATCAAGTGACTATAACAACAATTTACCTAAAGTTCCTATGAAACCAATAGAAATTATGGAAAAGGTAGTTTCCCATTTTACTAATAATCAGACTGATAACTTAGATATCAATATGTATTGTACAAGCATCGATATTTCTGATGATGGAAATAAACTTTATATTGGAAGTAACAAGGGAGAAGTTGTGATTTATGATATTAAAAATAAATTACACATTAAATTCGAAATAAGTAATCTAAACATAAGAAGAATTCGTATATCTAATGATGAAAAATATATATATTCAATTGACGAAGAAGGGATTTCAAAACTAACTTTTGACAGTAACTTCCCCACAGTAAAAAGAATTAACTTAAAAAATGTGCTAGATTTTTTTATAAGCAACAACGATGATAATATTTTTGTCATTTATGAAGATGGAAATGTAATAGAAACAATACAAAATTTAGATTTGTCGTCTAAAAATATCGTATATAAAAGTGATAATAGAATTTTATCATTAGATATTGACTCATTAAAGAATATAATGAGTTTAGGGTGTGAAAATGGTATAGTAAAACTAATAAAACTAAACAAGAAAATAGAATTAACTTATTCTTGTAGTAAAAAAAATTATATCACAGCAATATCTTTGCTTACTATAAGTAAATTGGTATTTTTTGGGAACAATAAAGGTATTTTCTATATGATCAAAATGGATATGAAAACTGTTGAATGCAAAAGAGAAATTAATAGTAAAGGAATTACAACAATTGTTCCTAATCAAAACCATAAATATGTTATTATTGGAGGAGCTGATGGTAAAATTGTTGTTTGGAATATAAAACATAAACAAGAAATCCAAATATTAAATCAATTCAAATCGCCGATTATGTTTATTGTGATTAATGATTTACTCATTAAAGAAAATTCAAATTCTGCTTTAACAATTGAAAGGAGAGAATTAATAAATAGAGATTGTCAAGATGAATTTAATATTTATTCTATTTCTGAAGGATGCATAAATACTTCATTAATTTTACCATTTTGTAATCATGAAGTTATACGATTAACAGAACCCTTACATGAAAAACTCATGATTTTTTCAACTAAAGAAAAAAATGATATTTATTATTGCTTTGATAATGAAACGCTATATTCGCTTGAAAGACAGAAAATTAACGAAGAAATAAAATTCGAAAAAAAAAAATTTGATTGTAAGGAAAATGCTGATAAATACACAATGATTAGAAATAGAAATCTATTAATATTAATAAGTTTTACAAATCCACAAAAAGAAAGTATAAATAAAAAAAATATTATCAAGAAAATCACATCAAATAATCAAGAAAAAATAATTGAAATTCAATCAAAAACAATAACATCAATTTTAATTTCTAAAAAAAGTAACTATGCATTTATTATACAAAACGATATGTGTCTGACATATGAAAACAATGAATTATGCGAAGGTTCAGTAAAAATATACTCTAAAAGTTTGATTTTACTAGCTTATTCAAAAAAAGGGGGATCAAAAGGGGAACTTTTTGCTGTCACTCAAAATAAAGGGATTTTTTATTGGCAATTACCAATAAATGATAAAAATAAACAGACAATAAACCTCCGCAAAAAAATTGTAAAAAAAGCTGAACATATTGAAAAAAAGAGTTTTTTGTTTATATTTTATGAGGATTTTAGATTTGAAATATGGGAGACTATAAAGAAAAACCGAATCAACAAGATAAAATTTAGTAATTTAAAAGATTTCCTTATATTCAAAAAGAAATTGGTTATTTGCTTATTTCAAGATTCAATATCACTTTACTCAATCCCTGAATTGGAATTGCATATATCGTTTAAGATCGCTCGTAATCCTCTTGGATTTTATCTTGATAAAAATGATAAAAATGATAAAAAAATAGTAGTCGCTTATACTAACGAGATAATTTTTTATAAGAATGTTTTTGTGGATAAAAATAATAATAAAGAACAGATTGCTGGGTGCTATAATAGAGTTTTTGATGTTTATAAATATATAAATGAAGCTATTAAAGAAAAACTAGAAGATGGTACGAAGAATAAGAGAAAAAGGTATAAAAATAAAATTAGAACAGTATTTCATAAAGCGTGGGTACTAAATCCTTATCGTATTAATGAACTTCATATTTATGCATATTTAAATGATTACATACGACTTGAAAAAGCTTTAAATGAAGGGATTGGAATGTTCAAATCAAAAGCAGGGTTTACTCCTTTAGACATATGTCTCGAAATGAACTATGAACAAAGTTTCTGTGTATTTTTTTCTTATATAAAAAGCAAACGCACAAATAACCCTTTATTCTTATCTGTATTAGAAAGTTCATTAATAAGACTCATTGACAGTCAGTTGAAAAGTTCTGCTAAATTATTTAAACTTTTATTTTGTAGAAGTTTAGATAACAGTCTACCAAAATTTTATAAAGTCGATGTTTCATTTTGGAAAAAGAAAAAACTGCCTTTTTCATTTGAAACTTATGATTTGTTCCCTAATGATTCAAACATAAAAATAATTAAAAACAACTTGACAATGGGAAATAAATTGAAATTTAAACAGTCTTATTTTAGAATTTGTATGATGCCTGGATCACGTGAAAGTATCCATTTTTTGACAAGAGTTATACATAATGAAAAAAATATTTTCGGTTATAAACTTGAATTTATTTCATATATACTTGATCAAAAGTGGAAAAGGGTTAAGAAAATATCTTAGCTTATGATATGTTTATACGCTACATTTTTTATCCTTATGAATTGTCATAACGTTTATCAGGATATTAAATTCCTCATAGCCGCATTTATAATAAACATATTCTTTGTTATTTATGAAATAATTCAATTTTCAGCTCTTGGCTACCGACACTTTATGATTGGTTGGGCAGTGATTAACATATCCAACATTTCCTTAACATGTATATTATTTTTCTACAAAATTCTAGGTATCTCAATAAACAGTGCTTTAGAAATATTCACATTATATACAACATGGCATAGAGGATATTCATATTTCCGTGTATCAAGGTCAACAGGTTTTTATGTGAATCTTATAAAATGGTTGTTTGTAGATATTTTTGGATTTTTGAGTATTTTTATTTATGTCATTTGTGGGATTGGAGTTTTGGCTAATGCAGTTTTTGGGTTTGAATCTTTTTTTGATTCATTAAAATTTGCTTGGGAATTG
Organism: Stentor coeruleus; assembly: GCA_001970955.1. Classification (NCBI taxonomy): domain Eukaryota; phylum Ciliophora; class Heterotrichea; order Heterotrichida; family Stentoridae; genus Stentor; species Stentor coeruleus. The sequence goes on along the minus strand of MPUH01000289.1, from coordinate 2,365 downwards.
AATATAGGGGGTTTTAATACTAATGAATTCGGTGATTTTATGTACTTTGTTTTCTTTGTCGCTACGTTAATTGGCCCGATTATATTGTTGAATTTACTTATTACTATTATGTCGAATACTTATCAAAAACTTAAAAATCAGATTTTATCTTCAGAATGTAAAGAAATTGCTCAGATTATAAGAGAAGCAGAAAGTGTTTATTATTTGTTTAATAAAAATAAGAAGGAAAAACAATATATTCATAGAGTTACAAGTGATATAAAGTTACTGTCGAAGAATAGGTCAGATGGGGATATTTTTTATCAGAAATTTATATCGTTGAAAAGGAAAGTTAAGAAGGGAAATCTTTATATTAATGCTATTATGAAGAATAATAATATAGAGAAACCTCAAAAAGATATGCTTTAGTTATAAAATAATAGAATTAGGTTTATAAGGGAATTTGTAAATAAAGAGTTAGAGTATAATGATGAAATACTTTTGAGATATTATTTTAGAGTTTTATTAATGCTTTTTTAAGTTGCTTATTAAATATTTAGATACAAATATGCTTAGTTTATAATTTTGATATCAAATTAAACTATATTGAGATTTGCATAGTAGAGAGTATAATGATGAAATACTTTTGAGATATTATTTTAGAGTTTTATTAATGCTTTTTTAAGTTACTTATTGAATATTTAGATGCAAATATGCTTAGTTTATAATTTTGATATCAATTAAACTATATTGAGATTTGCATAGCTAATGACTTTCATGCATTTAATAAGAAATTAAAACTCTATTCATGGAATAATTTTATAAGCACAATAATATTTTAGATATTAGTTGAAATAGTTTTACTATATATAATACATATCTTCTATTCTATTAAAGCTACAAATATCGAAATTTTGTATGAAAAATGAAAAGCTTAGATTTTCAAGATAACATTTTCATCAATATTTACATATAATCCTATTCTACATTTATAATAATTATGCTGGATACAATAGGTTTTGCATATGCCTTCACTATCCAATGTATTGGCCTTTATGTCCACGGGATTAAAATGATTGTATTTCTGACAAGCTGGTGTGGAATTTTGCATGCATGGACTTTTTTCCATCTGCTTTCATCTAAAAAATCTGCCCTAACCAAAAATCTTTTAATATCAAGTTGGAGTCTTGGGTGGACTATAACCTTAATGTTCTGGTTTTATGTATTTCCTCTATCAGAATCATCTAAATTACCTCCAGTTCCATTATATATTTCATCACATGGTGGAATAAACCTCTTTATGACAATAAGATATTTGAAAAGCGATATAAAAGTAGAGATTAGTGATCTTAAATGGCCTTCAATAATAGTTGCGATGTATTTTATTGGCATGGTTATTCCTCTTAAGATTTTTGGAATTACTGTTTATCCTTATTTTATGGAAAAGCTTATTCCGACTATTGTCATTCTTTTTGGGAGTTTTTTTGTTTTATCATTATGCTTTTGTGTTGGATTTTACATTAAAAACGATAAGAATAAAAAAAATAGTTAGTTTAGGATAAAATTTTCACAATGATATCTAGAGGGTATATAAAGCAACTATATAAAATAAATTCCTAGTGTAAGCGTATGTTTTCAAATTGTATGGATTCTAGGAAGAAAAGAAATAGGCCTCTAAAATTCTAGGTATCTCAATAAACAGTGCCTTAGAAATATTCACCTTATATACAACATGACATAGAGGATATTCATATTTCTGTGTATCAAGTTCAATAAATTTTTATGTGAATCTTATAAAATGGTTGTTTGTAGATATTTTTGGATTTTTGAGTATTTTTATTTATGTCATTTATAGGATTGGAGTTTTGGCTAATACAGTTTTTGGGTTTGAATTTTTTTTTGATTTGTTAAAATTCGTTGGGGAATTGAATATAGTGAGTTTTAATACTACTGAATTCAGCGATTATATTTACTTCGTTTCTTTGTCGCTATGCTAATTAGCCCGACTATTTTGTTGAATTAACTTATTTTTATTATGTCGAATACTTATCAAAAATTAAAAATCAAATTTTGTCTTCAGAATGTAAAGAAATTGCTCAGATTATAAGAGAAGCAGAAAGTGTTTATTATATGTTTAATATATTGTGTATATAAACAAACTTGAATTCCTTATTAAATATATGAAAATCATTATGAAATAAAATCTCAATATAGTTTAGTTTGATATCAAAAATATAAACTAAGGATATTACATCGAAATATTCAATATTCAATTTCAAAAACATTTCATCATTACACTCTTATAAACCTAATCCTATTATTTTATAGCTAAAATATATCTTTTTGAAACTTTTCTATATTATTACTCTTCATAATAGCTTAATAT